>JAAALK010000288.1:9261456-9310441 GCA_019279435.1 Zizania palustris | reverse complement strand
CCAGCTTCCCCCGTGCCGTGCGTGTGCCGGACGGCGCCTCTGCCGTTCGATCCGGACTGAATGGCCGAGATTAAATCACACAATGATTAGATCTCAGCCGCCCGATTCAACGAAGGGGTATCGGTTGATCCTGGCCGTCCGCGGCACTTTAAACCCCCGCCTCACCATGGGCCGTTGGATCTTGATCAAGCGATCCTGGGTAATCCGGCTCACACGTGCAGTCAACGGTTCACGGTGAACCCAGTTCACCGTGGACTAGGGGCTATTTTCCCGTTTAAATAAAATTCAGAAAAATAGTTTAAACTTCAAAAATTCATATCTTGCTCAAATTAACTCCAAATTTCACCATTTTAATTCTGGAAAATTTGTATTTTTATTCTCTACACTTTTATGCAATAAAAACAATATGTTTATTTGGCACAAATTATTCTTATTAAATAATAAAGAAAAGTCCCCTTTAGGATTTAATTAACATTTCATTTAAATAATTCAGAAAAATCTTTAATAATTTATATAATAAATTCAGAATACTTAATGACTTTAATCCACTGTTTTAATGCAATAAAAATAGAATATTCTTTTTGCCCACTTTATTCTATTAAATAATATTGCAAAGGCCCTTTTAGGATATTTAAGTAATTCATGTAATAAAAAGTCCACACTTTATGAAAATATCCTAAAAACTTATATAACCACTTCAGAAGACATAATAACTTAATTTCACTACTTTGAATACCATACAAATATTAAGCCTATTTTGTACCTTTTACTTCAACTCTAAAAGGGAAAATAAAAGGCCCCTTAGGAAAAATATTGATATTAAGTTATGAAATTCAGGAACCCCTCTAAAACTTAATCTTAATATTTAAGTAATAGACTCATAGAACATAAGAACCTATCCCCTTTTACTTAACCCAAACAAAAACATGCATGCTTATATGATTGGTTTTTGGAATGTTTATTGAATGTCGTATTTATTTTCCGTTTCGAGAAGACTACTACGCCGTCGACGATCCGGAGTCTTACCCCGATGTTCCACCTTCACCATTCGCGGAGCAAGGCAAGTCATCGACTACCCCTGTGGAAACAGTTGATCATTATTGAGCCCATGTTTTAATATCGCTATAACTCATAGGGTTATATTGCATTAGTCAAGTATCAAGCCTTACACTTATATTTATTAGATCCCCATCCTTGTGTGTAAACCCAAGCCATGCTTATTGAGCCTTAACTCCTTGTCACTCTACTATAAGAATATTAGCTAGTGCCCAATGTACCGGCACAACTGCTATAGGATAAAAAGAATGAGTCGTAGATAGATGGATTCTGTTATATGAATATTCCCCGTTATTCTTGTCCCTGGACTCTGTTGGAGTTGGCTAAGTTATAAGTATGGTGGGTTCCGGGTGCAAGCTCGGGCATTGGTATGTCGCACCCGGGGCACTATAAGGACCGGTCTGCGGGATCCGTTGCAAAGCACTTCCGTACTAACCACAAGTCTAGTGGGTAAGTCCTAACTAGAGGTATGGATCGTACCAACGCGGAACACCATAGTGGAGGGGTACAAGGGGCAAGCCTGCGGGTGACTTGTACCGACATGGCTCAAGGGGGGGTAAGGCGTGGCCCGAAGAGACAGGGAAACCTTACGAAACCTATAAGAGGGTGTTATCGAATTGGTGCGTTCCATGCTGAAGGTTTTGGCACGAGCTTCTCGTGACAGGAGTCATTTAACACACTGCGGTGTGCGGGAAATGAGTGCCTTGTGGGTACAGTAGTACACCTCTGATCAGAGTTATAAATCTTTTCGAAAAGCCGAGCCCACGGTCAAGGGCGGGTTGTGTGACCTCTCGCAGTTAGCTTACCTTGATGTGAATGTTTGTGTTATTCATGGCATGTAAGGACCATTGAGCGAGTGTGGGCAGACCGTACCCCACGAGTTAGAAGATGATGAAAGATGACGCATGACTCATGTTTACTTTTCTGCAATAATAACTTAATTACATTAATTGCTTTACAAATTGTGCATTTCTGCAAAAGTAAGCCACTACCTTCCTTGTTATTACCTTGCATTATAATTGCATTCGGTGGCTTGCTGAGTACGATTGTACTCACCCTGATTGACTTACACCACCAGAGGCTGTCTACTACGAGGAGGGCGGAGGTCTGGAGTAGCGACCCAGTCAAGGCACGAGACTGGAAGAAGACGTTCATCTAGAAGATTTATTTTACCAGTTTCTCTTTATTTAACTCTTTTGTATTAATATGGTCTACGAACCATGATTGATTGGCGTATTATACGCAGTCGTGTGATGAACGTCTTGTATTTATTGATTTTCTATGGAATTTCAATAAAAGTCCTGATTTATTAAATCGGGGCGTGACAAGATGGTATCAGAGTCGACTTGACTGTAGGAAGCCAAACAGACCTGACCCTAGGACTTATATTTTTCATGCAAAACTGCTTACCCTCTCATCTTCTGAAGTTTCATGAAAATTTCCTCTCTTTGTAGATGCCAGTCCATACCATGAGTGGAACTCTCCGCGACGAGGCTGGATTCATCCGCGAGCTTCGCGTGCTCGTTGACTTCTTGGGGTTTCCCCATGAGCTTGCGTTCCACGGGATCTTTCCCAATGCGAACGAGAGCTACTGCGAGGTCACGGTCGTCATCCGCCCCTCCCCCACGCAGCCTCCCTTCTACACCCATGGAGTTGGAGGACCTTCGTTCGTGGTGGCCAGCCAGCGCGCCGCACTTCAGGCTCTCGCCGAGCTCCGACTTGTCTACGACTGCCACCACCACGATACCATCTACCGCTTCCTGCCTATGCGCACACCGGGGAGTCACCGCAGCATGTACATCAGCTCCCTCCCTCAGAACAACTCCGCCATCACCCGCACCATGAGACTCCTGGAGGCTATGGACAATCTTCACACGGAGGCCGTCCTCGATGCAGACAGCCAGCACGACACCATTGACTACTACCGCCACTCGTCGGAGAACTTGAACCGCGAGAACGCCGACCTTCATCGCCAAGTTCAACAGAACCATCACCTGCACACCGAGGTGGAGGAGTTGAGGCGTCAGAATGAGCTTCTACGCCAGGGCACCTTCGTCACCTCACAGCTCCGCCAGCAGCTCAAGGAACTAAAGGAGGATCTCGAGGAGGTCGCCCCTCTTCTGCCTCGCAAGCGGAAATCGCTTCGGTTTCCCACAGTGAAGCCCAAGAGGATTTCCCGCAGTGCACCTCCCGCCGGACCCTCCAGCTCCACCACCCCTGCACCGACCACCTCTATCGAGCATGTTATCGAGTCATCCCCTGAGCTTCCTTAGACGTAGATTACGGTTGTTTGGTTCTTTTGTTTGTTCTATTTGTAGTGCCGCTCATGTCAGAATATAAGACATGAATGTAAACCTTAAATAAGAGATCAAAATAAAAGATATAAGCATCTAGGCCTAATATTCATTTTGAGCAATAACATCAGTTCCCCTTAAAATTTTGGCACCTTCTTTCTGAACCCTTCAACTTCAGGATGGCCAACGACCAAGGATCTGAAGCCCGACGCGATGGAAACACCTCGGGCCACTTGCCTCAGTGGGGAGCGACTGGCCAACGGCAGGCCCCCATTGCCAATCACCCCACACTAGCAGAGGTGTTGGCAAACCAAAGCCAGCTGATTACCTCTCTGCTTGCTCAGATGCAACAACAACAAGCCAGATGCAAGAGCAGCAGGCACAGTTGTTTCGTCTCCATCAACGTCAGCCCGAGCCTCCTCTCCGCCCCACCATTCATGCTTTGGCACCAGTCTCAACTCTCGGAGTTTCTGCGTGTCCGGCCCCCAACCTTTTCCAGCACCACCAATCCAATGGAGGCAGGAGACTGGCTGAGGACCATCGGCAAGAAGCTAGACCTTCTACCATGTTCTGAGCAGGAGCGAGTGGCATTTGCCGCTCACCAGCTCCAAGGACCCGCCGCGGAGTGGTGGGACAATTTCCGAGAGACTCGGCCCGAGGGCCACGAAATTTCATGGGCTGAGTTCACCACTGCTTTCCGGGCCGCCCACATACCGGATGGCGTGGTAGCCCAAAAGCAGCAGGAATTCTGGGACCTGCATCAAGGAAGCAGGACCGTTACGGAGTACCTACATGAATTCAATCGGTTGGCTCGTTATGCACCAGAAGAAGTGCGCACGGATGCCGCCCGCCAAGATAAGTTTCTTCGGGGACTGAAGGACGAGCTCTCCCTCCAGTTGGTCTCCGGGGACTTCGCCAATTTTCAGAAATTGGTGAACAAAGCCATCATTCAAGAAACTGAACAAAACAAGGTGGACCTGAAGAAGCGAAGGATGATCGCCTACCGCCAACAGCAGGTGATGGTGCAGAGGCCACGCCAAGTGATATCACCTCAAGCCCCAACCCCGGTCGAGCCACGGACCACCCTGGGAGGGCCAACCCCTAGCATTCTACCCCAAGCACCACCAGCCGGAAGAGCACCCGTGCAAGCTACCGGATACAAGAGGGACAGGCATGGTAAGCCAATAGTGTGCTTCAACTGTCGCCAAGAAGGCCACTTCTCCAACAGATGCCCCTACCCCAATCAGGCCCCTTCTTTCGTTCCAAACCCAATGGAACGTGCCCAAGTTCACCATATCTCCGCCCTAGAAGACCAAGGTACGACCGAAGATATTCCCATTATGATCTCAACCAACCCAGATCTGGGGGACATTTTGCCTATTTCTGGTGTAACCCCTTCTCCTAATCCAGAGCACCCGTAGAACCCCGTCCCCTAGTTTCCCCGAGGTTCGCTTCGAATCTCGAGGACGAGATTCTTTGTAAGGAGGATAGGATTGTAACAGCCCTAGAATTAAAAATAAAATAAAAATGAGAAAAAAAATTTTCTGGAATAAAACAATTCTCTTAATTAAATAAAGGGTTAAAAGAATTCAGTTAAAGCAAAACAGGAAGAAATATTTCAAATTTATAGCTGAAAAATTTATGATAGAGTCCAGAAGACAAGAAATATTTTTGGGAATGTTTACAAAATTTTTCCAAGAGATCTTCAAGCCTTAAGCAAATATTTTAATTTCTGGAATTAAATTTAATGGAAAAAGAATTTTAAAGCTTATTGGGCCACAACCCTGTTTCCCTCCTAAAAGCCTTTCGTCCCGGCCCAGACCAGCCTCTCTCGCTGACAGACGAGACCCGCCTGTCGGCGCTTCACTTCCTCTCTCCCGCGCCCCACGCTCAGCCGGCCCCGCGCGTCAGTCACCGACGCCCCGCCCTTCAGCCACCGCCACGCCGGGCCCGCCTGTCATCCCCTCCCTCCTTCGCGCGCGCCGCTGACAGGTGGGACCCACCTGTCAGGTTCTTCTTCCCCGACGGAAGGGGATCCCCTCCTTCCATCCGGCGACCCCCCTACCAAATCTCGCCGCCGGCCGCCTCGGGACACCAAATCAAGTCGGGATCTCGACCCCCCCGTCCACCTGCGATCCCTTTCCCTCGTTTTCCGACGCGTTTTCGCCTATTTGGAAGCTATCCCGAGCTTTGGAAAAGTTCGCCGGAGTGTCCATGGAAACCCCTCGGGTTTCCCTCCCTCCGCCTTCCTTTCGCACCGCCGGCGTCCCTCTATTTAAGCCCCGCCCTCACCGCACTACGCCACGCCACCAAAGCCTAAGCCATCGCCATCCCAAGTCGCCGCCCTCCTTCTTTCGGATTTCTCCCCTGCCTCGGCTCCAGCAGCCCTTCGCCGGCGCTCTGAGCCGTCGCCGCCCTCGCCAGCAACACCGTTGGAAGCGCCGTCGCTCACCCTCCCTCGGCCCCACCTCCGTTGGGCCGGATCGCCGCCGGATCACGCCGTCGCCGTCGACCCCGAAGGGCTCCGCCACCTACTCCTCGATGCCGATTGCCGCCGGACGTCATTCTCCGTCGTCTCTGGTACCGCCGTACTCCCCATCCTCCCCTCTACCCGTTTTTACCGGAAAATAGGGCCCTAGGCCGTCGCCGCCGCCGGTGGCCGCTCGCCGTCGTTCGGCCGACGCTGGGGACGAAGCCCTCAGCTTCCCCCGTGCTGCGCGTCTGCCGGACGGCGCCTCTGCCGTTCGATCCGGACTGAATGGCCGAGATTAAATCACACAGTGATTAGATCTCAGCCGCCTGATTCAACGAAGGGGTATCGGTTGATCCTGGCCATCCGCGGCACTTTAAACCCCCGCCTCACCATGGGCCGTTGGATCTTGATCACGCGATCTTGGGTCATCCGGCTCACACGTGCAGTCAACGGTTCACGGTGAACCCAGTTCACCGTGGACTAGGGGCTATTTTCCCGTTTAAATAAAATTCAGAAAAATAGTTTAAACTTCAAAAATTCATATCTTGCTCAAATTAACTCCAAATTTCACCATTTTAATTCTGGAAAATTTGTATTTTTATTCTCTACACTTTTATGCAATAAAAACAATATGTTTATTTGGCACAAATTATTCTTATTAAATAATAAAGAAAAGTCCCCTTTAGGATTTAATTAACATTTCATTTAAATAATTCAGAAAAATCTTTAATAATTTATATAATAAATTCAGAATACTTAATGACTTTAATCCACTGTTTTAATGCAATAAAAATAGAATATTCTTTTTGCCCACTTTATTCTATTAAATAATATTGCAAAGGCCCTTTTAGGATATTTAAGTAATTCATGTAATAAAAAGTCCACACTTTATGAAAATATCCTAAAAACTTATATAACCACTTCAGAAGACATAATAACTTAATTTCACTACTTTGAATACCATACAAATATTAAGCCTATTTTGTACCTTTTACTTCAACTCTAAAAGGGAAAATAAAAAGGCCCCTTAGGAAAAATATTGATATTAAGTTATGAAATTCAGGAACCCCTCTAAAACTTAATCTTAATATTTAAGTAATAGACTCATAGAACATAAGAACCTATCCCCTTTTACTTAACCCAAACAAAAACATGCATGCTTATATGATTGGTTTTTGGAATGTTTATTGAATGTCATATTTATTTTCCGTTTCGAGAAGACTACTACGTCGTCGACGATCCGGAGTCTTACCCCGAGGTTCCACCTTCACCATTCGCGGAGCAAGGCAAGTCATCGACCACCCCTGTGGAAACAGTTGATCATTATTGAGCCCATGTTTTAATATCGCTATAACTCATAGGGTAATATTGCATTAGTCAAGTATCAAGCCTTACACATATATTTATTAGATCCCCGTCCTTGTGTGTAAACCGAAGCCATGCTTATTGAGCCTTAACTCCTTGTCACTCTACTATAAGAATATTAGCTAGTGCCCAATGTACCGGCACAACTGCTATAGGATAAAAAGAATGAGTCGTAGATAGATGGATTCTGTTATATGAATATTCCCTGTTATTCTTGTCCCTGGACTCTGTTGGAGTTGGCTAAGTTATAAGTATGGTGGGTTCCGGGTGCAAGCTCGGGCATTGGTATGTCGCACCCGGGGCACTATAAGGACCGGTCTGCGGGATCCGTTGCAAAGCACTTCCGTACTAACCACAAGTCTAGTGGGTAAGTCCTAACTAGAGGTATGGATCGTACCAACGCGGAACACCATAGTGGAGGGGTACAAGGGGTAAGCCTGCGGGTGAGTTGTACCGACATGGCTCAAGGGGGGTAAGGCGTGGCCCGAAGAGACAGGGAAACCTTACGAAACCTATAAGAGGGTGTTATCGAATTGGTGTGTTCCATGCTGAAGGTTTTGGCACGAGATTCTCGTGACAGCAGTCATTTAACACACTGCGGTGTGCGGGAAATGAGTGCCTTGTGGGTACAGTAGTACACCTCTGATCAGAGTTATAAATCTTTTCGAAAAGCCGAGCCCACGGTTAAGGGCGGGTTGTGTGACCTCTCGCAGTTAGCTTACCTTGATGTGAATGTTTGTGTTATTCATGGCATGTAAGGACCGTTGAGCGAGTGTGGGCAGACCGTACCCCTCGAGTTAGAAGATGATGAAAGATGATGCATGACTCATGTTTACTTTTCTGCAATAATAACTTAATTACATTAATTGCTTTACAAATTGTGCATTTCTACAAAAGTAAGCCACTACCTTCCTTGTTATTACCTTGCATTATAATTGCATTCGGTGGCTTGCTGAGTACGATTGTACTCACCCCGATTGACTTACACCACCAGAGGCTGTCTACTACGAGGAGGACGAAGGTCTGGAGTAGCGACCCAGTCAAGGCACGAGACTGGAAGAAGACGTTCATCTAGAAGATTTATTTTACCAGTTTCTATTTATTTAACTCTTTTGTATTAATATGGTCTATGAACCATAATTGATTGGCGTATTATACGCAGTCGTGTGATGAACGTCTTGTATTTATTGATTTTCTATGGAATTTCAATAAAAGTCCTGATTTATTAAATCGGGGCGTGACATCGACGAATATGAAACTCTTCTAAAAGATAATTTAGAGGAAGTGACCGATAAGAGGCTAAGGGCTCTAGAAGCCATAGAAGTGGACAAGAAGAGATTAGCTAAAGCCTACAACAAGAAGGTTAAACCAAAATCGTTTCAAATAGGAGACTTGGTGTGGAAAACTATTTTACCCTTAGGCACGAAGAGTCCCAAATTTGGTAAATGGTCACCTAGTTGGGAAGGTCCTTTTAAGATAGCCGAAATCGCTCCCGGCAACGCATACGTGTTGGAATCCATACAGGGAGAGCGGTTTCGAAGAGCTTTAAATGGTAGGTACTTGAAGAGGTATTTCACAAGTGTGTGGCAAACATCGTAAAAATGTCGAAAAGCTGATACGAATGGTATCGTCTTCAGATCGTTATGCTTTTAGTTAACTAGTTCACTAAAAGGCAGGGGGCATGTGTTGATAGCATAAAATGGCATTAATGGCTAGATTGTCAAAATATCATTTTTTGGTGATTTGGGCCAAAACTACATGTCTAGGGTCTGTCCGAAGCCCTACAGGGCCGAAGCCCATTGAGATGTGGGCTCCGAAGGCCTCTAGCCAGTTTCTGGGCTTCGGCCAGGAAGACTTCGGAGGCCCACGCCGCCGAAGCTTCCGGAGCCTTCGGAGGCCCACGCTGCCGAAGCTTCGGGAACCTTCGGAGGCCTACGCTGCCGAAGCTTCGGCCCGAGGAGCAAGCCTCGACGGGCTTGGTCGAAGCCCACGCTACCGAAGCTTCAGCCCGAGGAGCAAGCCTCGACGGGCTTGGCTGAAGCCCACGCTACCGAAGCTTCGGCCCTAGGAGTAGGCCTTGATGGGCCTGGCTGAAGCCCACCTCGGCAGAGGTAGAGTTGTATGCATTTCCAACTCAATCTCTATCTTTATCTGGTCGGATTAATAGCAGATTATATTAGAAGTTAACCCCCTATAAATAGAGAGGCCTGGCCGGCGTGAGAGCCCCCCCCCCAACTCAAACCAAACCAAAGCCCATGCTTTGATCGCATTTACTTTACCTTTATTTTCCTGTACCTCTTCGTGGGTTTGCCTGGAAGCCCTCCGTCCGACGCTATAGAACAGTGGTAAGCCTTGGTACTTCGCCTGTGAAGTCCCCGTTAATCTACGTAACAGATTGCTATCGCCTTGGTACTTCGCCTGTGAAGTCCCCGTTAATCTACGTAACAGATTGCTACCTTCGCTACCCATGCAACCCTTAGCAAAATTTGGTCTTCAAGCCGAATTGGTACTTCGCATTGTATCTGTTGCAGGTTCGCACGTTCGGAGCCCCTTCGCCGGAGGTGTCCGGAGCTGAGAGATCGGTTCCGGAGGTCCCCAGGACACCCTTCGACAGAGACCACAGGCTTCGCAAGCACGCTTCGTCGCGACAGGCTTCACCACGACTACACTCCGCACCAGACGAAGTTGCACTCGCGTGTGGCCCTCGCATCACTATTCTATAGACTGCTGTATCGGAGGTCGCACGCCGAACCCTGCTGTTCAGAGGTGATCACTGCGTTCGGATCCGTTCGGAGTCTATCTTCAGCCGGATCAGTCCGAACGCCCGAGTCATTGTTTCGTACTTCGCTGTGCTAGAGGCTTCGCTCCAAACCCAACCGTTCGGAGGTGATTGCCACGTCCAGATCTGTTCGGAGCTCACCTTCGATCAAATCACTCCAAATGCCGAAGTACTCTTCGGCGGAGCACTTCGCGCGAGACGCCGAAGGTACCCTTCGGCGCACCCTTCGCACCAGACTTTGAACCAGACGGGCTCCGACTGGTTTGTTGATTTTATTCTGTTTAATCTATCTCTTTCGGCTAATTGGATTATTTTGTGTAATCTGGTTGCCTGGCAACTCCACCCCCCTTATCACTATTAAGGGTAGTCGGAACGCGACGTCGGTGCCACGTCACGCTTAGGCCTGTCCCTAAGTATCCGTGCACTTTTGGATCATCAAACTGACCCAAGTGTGGGGGCACGTTTCCGTGTCAACACCTCCCAAGTCCCAATCGTCGCCGACTTCACCATAACTACCGACCGGCCTCCACTGCACATTGCGATCGCTCGCCACGCCGATGACGACCCACACTGCTCCGGTGGACCGGCCCACACCACATGTAGAATCAACTTCTTTTGACCTAAGGTATATATTTTTCTCTGATTTTAATTTGAAATCGTATTTTTCTATGACATGGTGAAATAATTAGAGTTCTGTCGCAATCAATTATGTTGTACATCGTCTCCTGTTTAGGAGTGTTGGATTATAAATATGACTATACAGCTAGTCATATTTATTGGAAGACGCTCTCGAATTGTCCATGCACTTTAGATAGTTTGGGGATGTGCGGCCTGCGTAACTGGATCACGTGTTCTCATACGGTTACAGAGAGAGTTTCTGATGTCTCCATGTTTTTCTACATATACACAACCCTCTCGACATAAGTCGAGACGTGTATTTGTTTTTGTGTTTAATGTACTTTTCACTTATATAAACATTGACTAATGTCAAAAGCTCAATTTGCAAGAATTCAACATACCCGAAGGCAATCTTAGCCAGACCGAGTTGTTAGAGATCTATTCACTGCTAGCGGTATTTTTGCGCACTAAATCTTCGTAACGACTAGGGCTTTCCATTATAAATGCTAGAATTAATGTTTGAACTTGTCTTGTAACACTTGCAAACATTTGGTGAAATATATGAAATACAATTTTGATGTTATGCTTTGTTTGCGCAATGCAATTTTTCACTACCTCAGAAACAATCTTTAGTGATGGGTAAAATACATGGTTCAATAATACACTTTTAGTGATAGACTGTTTCACACGCATCAGTAATGCTACATTATTAGTGATGGGTCGCAATAGGACCCATCAATAAAGAAGGGGCACCCCCATTAGTGATGGATCATGGTATGACTTGTCACCCCCTATAGTGACGGGTTATATTTCTACTTGTCACTAAAGATCATCAGCAAGAGCACATTAGTTAATCACCTGATATTGATGACTCCCACTAATAAATAGGTGGGGTACTGAAGTGAATAGTCACACTTTCATTTCGCGTAACCCTAACCCTAGACTCTCGTTGTCGTTGTCGTCTTTATCATGCTCCTCATTGCTCCATCGCCCATGCCCTCTGCACCTCCGCATTTTAGTTACATCCTCATCCTCGTAAGTTTGTTCATGCTTACTATTAAATTTCAGTTTATAAAATCATTTATCCAAAATTTGTTTATTGAATTTGTGAATTAGGGATATGACAAGCATTCCAAGCAATCTACATGTATCAATCATCTAGTCAATGGCAGGTGTCACCAGGTTTATAAATTGTACATTGCATGTATTGTTTAATGTGTTAACAAACTAAAGCGACATTACCTTAATGTCGTAGTATTTATCAAAAATATTTTATGATATCAATAACATTCGTGCGGGCAATGCCCTCCAAATAATGACAAGAGATGAGTGCACCATCGAGGTTGAGGTTGTGAGCTGTGGCGGTGATGGCAAGATATGCATCCACAAAGGGTGGCCTGAATTTAGTAGAAGAGATGGACTAACACAAGAAGACTGTTTGGTAATAACAATGGGACAGACCCCATTGACAGTTATGGCCAAATTTTACAGTAACTTTGGTGATGAGAAGACCCCAATGACCATCAAAGTGGAGGACAATGACGATAATAGTATACATAGAGAACTGACATTACTTACTATACATGCATATTTTGTTTATATGCTTATCATGGTTTCATTATAATGTCAGAGAAGGGTCCTAGCAATGCAGGAAGGGGAAGTGGATAGCTAGGTAGGTAGACACCGACAAAATGGACCAATTGAAACACATATGTTATTTTGGCAATCCAATAGATGTAACTCCAGTATGTAAGGCACTCCTGCAAGACATCTTGGCAGGTTTATCCTCCGAGAGTCGGTTATATGTCTACACAAGAAATAACACAATCATCAATAAGAATTCGATGGTAAGTTATTTGCACATGTTGTTGATTAACTAGATCATCTATACAGATAGCCTTCTCTAACTAGCTTTGTTTAAATTTTATTTTATAGTACTTTTCAAGGTACCGTGAAAAGTATATCACACCTCACCTACCCTACTAGACCACTAAGATTTAGGTGGCAGCAATAAGGCCTAAGGCAGTCCTAATTGCGGTACATAAAGCGACAGATTGATGGTGCTATCTGACTATAGGTTTTGGCCAATTTCTTTGCGATAACTCGCACAATATGCGTCTTCCATTTCAACATCAATAATGGTGCAATTGAGGCTGTAATGTATGTGTTGTAAACATAGGGTACGATGTAATATTAGGTTATAAATCCTATGTAATGAATTATCTATGTTACGTGATAAATTGTGTATGATGTGATTTGGAATGTTGGATATGTTGGTTGCCAAATCCTGGCTTTGATTCGGGATGAACCTAAAAACTATTATTTTTTTAAATGACCATAATATTAGTGACGGGTGAAATTACCACCCATCATTAAAAAGTAATAGCATGTGATAGGTCTATTTTAGTGACGGGTGGATATTGTTACCCGTCACTAAAGACCCTCTTATAAGATGACGGGACGGCGGTGGAAGTTTAGGATTAGGGCCACATCATCACTAAAGGATCTTATATTGGCGGGTTTTATTTGTACCCATCACTAAAGAGGCTCCCTATCGTCACTGAGATGTACATCATCAGTGACGGGTGGTAACTACCACCTATCACTGATGACTCCTCACACTTATAAATAGGGAGGGCACCGAAGTGAATCATTACATTTTCATTTCACACAACATTAACCCTAACTCATGCCGCCATTGTCGCCTTCGTCGTGCTCCTCGCCGCTCCGTCGTTGCTCCTGGCCTCCACACCATCGGTCATGTCACATGCACCATCAACCATGGCCCCCACACCATCGGTCATGCTACATGCACCGTTGGCCGTAGCACACGCACCGTCGGCGCACGTGGCCACCCTACTTGTCACCACCTTGGTTGCATCCTCATCATCCTCCTCCTAAGGTCTTCCTCCTCCTCCTCATCCTCGTCTGAAATGTTATTTGTCTTGTCTAACTAGTTAATTCTGTTTTAATTTTATTGTTATAGGGTAACCTAGCCTACTGCTTTTAGCCAATTTCTTCAAGATAACTACTGATTTTAATCAATTTCTTCGAGATAACGTACTTAGAGTTGGTATGGCCATTCACGGTAGTGCTCTTGCCCGGACGCTGCCATGTACATGGTGGTGCTCCCGAGGCTACCCATGGTGGTGCTCTTAAGGCTACCCATGGCGGTGTTCCTAGTACCCATGGTGCTTCTCCTCATGCTGCCTATGGTGCTTCTGCATGGGTTGCCATAGTGATAGGACACTATCCAAACTCTTGATATCGCTATAAGTTAGCTATTAGTTAGAAGTTAAGGAATGCTCTTATATAAGGATCTTTGTTTTAGCCATGTTCTTCGAGATAACAGATGAATTATGTGTTGTATTTATATGATGAATTTGGTGTTGTTTGTAATTTTCAAATGTGGAATGTAAAATCCTGATTTTGATATAGGATACAACCTAAAAATTTATTTATTACAATATGACAATAAAATTAGTGACAGGTGAACATGGTAACCCATCACTAAAAACCTTTAGTCACTAAAAGAGGACGTATCGGACGAGATGCGGATCTAGAGAAACCATTTAGTGATGGGTGTTTACCCATCACTAATAATAAGGTTTTACTGATGTGATAAGAATGACGGAAACATACCGTCACTAATATACGTTATAACCCATTACTAATATACTAATGTATGTTTCTGAAGTTTTGTGGCAGTGACAGGTATTAATCGGAGATGTGGGGTTAAGAGGAGAAGGTCAGGGATCAACATCGCTACCTTATGCATTAACCAACTCCAGGCTAAATGAGTAATTATATTGATTTATCTGTTAATACAAAACTTCCCACCCATATAGAAACGCTAATCTACCACGGACCTACCCCTTCAAGCCTTCAACAAGCCCATTATATTATGCGTGATCGCGATTAAGTTAATTATTGGATCCTGGAAAATTATTTTATTGGATCGAGTAGCAAGTACGGGCCAAACAAACGATCCGCCACACCCATATATACCCCGCCCGGCCACCGTTTGCAACACCTCCCAACTGCATGTTAATTAAGCCGCCTGCACGTTAACCAATCCGACATCGATCTCTTTGAGCTCCGGCCACGAGCGAGCTAGCAGCTAGCCAGGCAAGCATGGGGTTCGCGGTGCGGAGGACGAGCCGGGCGTACGTGCGGCCGAGCGGGGCGACGCCGGCGGGCTCGCTTGAGCTGTCCATCATCGACCGCGTGGTGGGGCTGCGCCACCTAGTGCGGTCGCTGCACGTCTTCTCCCCACGCGCCGGCGGTGGTCAGTCGCCGGCGCGCGTGGTCCAGGAGGCGCTGGGAAAGGCGCTGGTGGACTACTACCCGTTCGCCGGGCGGTTCGTGGACGGAGCCGGTGGCCCGGGGAGCGCACGCGTGGAGTGCACCGGCGAGGGCGCGTGGTTCGTGGAAGCAGTCGCCGGCTGCAGCCTCGCCGACGTGAACCACCTTGACCACCCGCTCATCATCCCCGAGGACGACCTCCTCCCCGACGCCGCCCCCGGCGTGCAGCCGCTGGACCTCCCTCTCATGATGCAGGTATATATAATACAATTTAATTTTTCACCCCAAAAAATGGTATAATAATACAATAATAATTCTACGTACGTAACTACGTGCATGCAAATAAAATTAAAAAAACCATTACTAATATCGATTAGAGAAGACTTCCAAGACTATACAAGTCCATTAATTGAATATTATAAGTCATTTAGATTATCTTAATTAACAATATCCATAAAATGAATTCATTAATTAGTGATATCACCTCTACGTACGAACATTCAAACGTACGTGTAGGTGTGGAATATTAGAATATATGGATGAATTCTATAACTAAGAATGAATAATTCTTCCCTTAAAAAATAAAAGAACTAACTAAAACAAGTATTCTACTAAAAACGTACGTTACAAAAGTGAAAAAAGTATATGAACGAATACAGATATACGCCTAATATAATCATGCGGCCTCTGATATATACAATCGCTTATATGACATTATATTAGGACAAATATTTAGATTGCGAATCTAATTAATTATACAATTTTTATACAATATAATTTAATTATGTCAAAAATATTGTTAACCAAATATTAAATTTTTAACGTCAACACTAACGAATATACACATACTTAAGTATGTAATACGGGTACAGAATAATGATGATGGCGAGCAATGCAATTGCTAAATCTAAATAGATGACGCGTGCACTAGCAAAGCTAAAAATTAATTGCACTAGGTGAAGGTGAGCCTGTCACGTTGGTAGGTATAGCTAAACCCTCCTGCCACTCGCAGCGACGGCTGTACGTGCGTGCACCGCATTCAGATGTACATACATATATGCACAAATACACATATACATAAATACATACGTGTATATATACACCTCACAAGATGGCGCCCCTGCAACATTTTTATTCCTCAATTTTAATGTAAATAATTAAAAAATGGTGCAAAAGTTAACAACGCAAATAGATCGTAGATACATCTATTACTCCCTATGAAAAACATGCATGTCTGAATTTGGCTACCCAATGAGAACGAAAAAAACAACACGCACACTATATATTAATTCTCACTGATGCATGGGTGCAATATATTTATTTTTCTATTTTCATAAAGTAAATTATTAATATCTCCTATCATTTAAGAAAAGCGATAGGTGAGTATGTACGTAACATGCCGTCGCCGGTTAATATATTATTTGATTTTTACTTTTAAGCTAGAACACCAGCGCAGCGTGTACGTGATACATACACGTATCATTTGAGCGTCGTTGAAGGCATATTTTAGGGCCAATCAATTTATGTGCAGCAATCATGGATGTGCATATTTTAGTGATCGATTCTGCCTAATCTATCTGACATTAATATTGTAGCCGATGTCAATTTAGCTAGCTATATGATCGAGGGATGGAGATGCTGTGGCAGTTGACACTGACCCTGCTCCATTACTGTCAACGCATTCGATTGAACGACTGACCAGAAATTTGAGTCCAGTGTGCATGACAGCATGAGGTCATGGATATGTAATCAAGCACTTTAATTAACGTCGTCCCTTTTAAGCTTTTTCGAATGGATGGTTAGATAGTACGAACGTACCCAGCATGCAGTACGTGGTGGGTGCAAATATATGTTTTCTATCTAAAAATTAGCTATGTTTTCTATCTAAAAATTAGCTATATTAGACTTAGATTTTAGCTATGCGTGTATGTACCGACTCAAATTCTTAGAGTGTATTTGGTTGAGATGTAAATTCTAAAAAAACTGTTGTGAACTGTGAATCGTAAAAAAGCTGGTATAATATGTGAGCGGTAGAAAAGCTAAGAAGGTTTTTAGTTGAAATAGTTGCGGATTTATATTTTACTAGTCCATGATGTTTAGTTACATTATTAATATGTAATTTTGCATGTAAATCATTCTAATCATGAAATTTTGTAATGTTTATATTAAAATTATATATTTTGAAATTACACTAGAATGATATATTTTACTAAAATTTTACTTTTTTCAAATTTTACATGAACTGATATATTTTAATAGTATGGTAGGTAATATTCATTCAAAGTTGAATCGAGAAGCTGTAAAATCTAGGTCGTTATACCATCTTCCAAACTTGTATTATAAGAATCTGTAGATTTTGAAAAAACTGGGTAACCAAAAGAGTTATTTGGTTCAGATTCCAGCTTTTGAGTCAGAAAACTAATTTAAAAATCTGAACCAAACAAATCCTTAGTCTAATATATTATATATTCCTAACAGTCCAATCATGTGTAATATAATTAATATATTTATTTAATTTAACACTTATTTATTTTTTTTATTCTAGCGGAATCAACGGAATAATATAGTATCTGCATCAACTCTGCAATGACAATCGAGAAACTTTACTGTTAATTTTAAGTCTACCAGGCGTATCTATATATCTTGCATATCCTTTAAAAGCCACAAAATATGCTTCAAATCGTTGTCATATCATATAATACTCCAGAAATAAGTAAATCTAAATTTAAAGCACACAAATATAATCACAAAAAATATTAAAAAACAAAAGCTGCTTTGTGTACTGGGCCACTGACAGTATTATCGACAATCCAAATTATTTATTTTTATTATCGTTTTAGACGTTGACTTTGGATCTAAAGTTTTGCAATATGATAAATGTTAATTATATCAACGTTGTTAATTCTAGCAGAATTATTTTAACTAGTCGATTGATAGTTCCGTGTGGAGATCGATAAGCAAACGGATCCATGAACATAAGTCGTAAAAATTGGTTGTAGAAATAAATAATATAATTTTCCAATATTTATTTGTGTTATTCCTGTAGATAAATAATAAATGCTTAAAAGTTAATTACCAAATGTATTTTTTTAACCAGGTGACGGAGTTCACGTGTGGTGGGTTCGTTGTGGGGCTGATCTCCGTGCACACGATGGCCGATGGGCTGGGCGCCGGGCAGTTCATCAACGCCGTCGGCGACTACGCCCGAGGCCTCCTGAAGCCCATGGTGAGCCCAATCTGGGCCCGCGAGGCCATCCCGAGCCCGCCTAAGCTGCCTCCCGGCCCGCCGCCGGAGCTGAAGATGTTCCAGCTCCGGCACTTCACCGTCGACGTCAGCCTGGACAGCGTCGGCAAGGTCAAGTCCGACTACTTCCACTCCACGGGGCAGCGCTGCTCCACCTTCGACGTCGCCATCGCCAAGACGTGGCAGGCCCGCACCCGCGCGCTCCGCCTCCCCGACCCCTCCTCCCGCGTCAAGCTCTGCTTCTTCGCCAACACGCGCCACCTGATGAACTCCGCGTGGCCAGCAACCGGCAAGGACGGCGTCGCGGGAGCGGGGTTCTACGGCAACTGCTTCTACCCGGTGGCGGTGGCGGCGGCGAGCGGCGAGGTGGAGGCAGCGGACGTGGCGGGCGTGGTGGGGATTATCCGGGAGGCCAAGGCGAGGCTGCCGGTGGAGTTCGCGCGGTGGGCAGTGGCCGACTTCAAGGACGACCCCTACGAGCTTAGCTTCACGTACGACTCTCTGTTCGTATCCGACTGGACGCGGCTGGGTTTCCTGGAAGCGGACTACGGATGGGGCACGCCGTCGCACGTGATACCCTTTGCCTACTACCCGTTCATGGCCGTTGCCATCATCGGCGCGCCGCCGGTGCCCAAGACGGGCGCCAGGATCATGACACAGTGCGTCGAGGACGAGCACCTGCCGGCGTTCAAGGAGGAGATCAAGTCCTTCGACAAGTAAAAAATAATTATACGTCTTTACTGCTTCATCCGTCGTGTCATCATTGTGATTTATGGTTGAATCACTCTAAGGAGTGTCTTGTACTCTTGTCCGTCCAAGCATCGTGCATTCGTGCTGGAAGTCCTTAGTGTTTAGATTTCAATGGGCTTCAGTTTATTGGGTAACAACATGGGTCGCCACGAATGCTAAAAGAAATTTGGCGGAAGCCCACGTGTAATAAGATGTTCATGGATTTTGTGGTGAAATACGACCGGATTTGTTAAGCAGAATCGATCTCTATTCTCATCCTTCGAGGCCGACAGTGCAACAATAATTGGCCCCGCGTGATTACAAGATCCGTCAATCTAGTTAAGTAGTCGTGTGTTTGGTTAAGTCGTAGATTCTAAAAACTTAAAAAGTTGTTGTAAGTTATGAGCTGTGTAAAAGCTGAAAAAATGTTTGATTAGAATAGTTGCGGATTTATATTTTAGTAGTTCATTATTAATGTGTAATTTTACGTGTAAATCATTCTAATCATGAAATTTTGTAATGTTTATATTAAAATTGTATATTTTAAATTACACTAAAATGCTATATTTTACTCAAATTTTACTTTTTTAAATTTTACATGAACCGATATGTTTTAATAGTATGGTAAGTAATATTCATTCAAAGTTGAATCGAGAAGCTGTAAAATCTTGGTTATACCAGCTTTCAAATTTGTACTACAAGAATCTGAAAAGCTGAGCGACCAAAAGAGTTGTTTGGTTTAGATTCTAGCTTTCGAGCCAAGAAGCTGGTTAAAACCAAACAGACGTGCATGCTACTTCCCAGATTTTAAATTTTATCATATTTAAATAAAAATATTAAATATTTAAAATATTAAATAAGTACACTATTAAAAATATATCCTCGTGTAAATTGAGAGTATATCTTGAAACCGATGCAAATTAAAAAAAAGCTACACCCTACCTGTTGTAAAGTACAATTTACTCATTAGATTATACCAGTTGACATCACGTGCAATTGCACACCCTCTTGTTAATAATTAATAAATATTAGTCATACATCTTAAATGATGATGTTTTATCATATTAGCTAATTATATGATGTGGTATTTAGCTTCATGCATAGTTTGGGTAGTTTTTATGTCACTAGAAATATTTGTTTTCATATTTGTATTCGCTCGTTTTGTATTAAAAATAATTTGCAACAAAAATTGAATATGATATATAAACTTTAATGCTTTCACAATAATCCAAAGGACATTTGGTACCTAAAAGCTTTGGTGCTATGTAGCACATCCATGCATCAATGATTCGCTTCCCACTTAACTATCTATGGGCGGAATCGATAACAAAGTGATTAGTGCCCGGGAAAACGAAGAAACCTGGGACAATTTGCGACGGGGACACGATTGAAACCAACTTCGACGATTGCTCTCACAACGGCAATCAAGTGTAATCGCATCAGACTGTCGGTCGATCATCTCTTTATACTTTTGAAGTCCTCAGCTGATGTGTACTGTACCTAACGCAGAGCAGAAACTGGAAAAAGATGGGTGTAGGATTTCAGAAAGGAAGCTACAGATGCTGCTTGTTGCATGTCTCGTCGTCGCGGAGAGTGGCCGGTAGGTTTATTACACGGTTATCTTTTAAGCTAAGGAGGGAACAAACACGCCTTAAATCTCGCTCAGATCGATGGCTTCACCAACCTACTCTGAACCTATATAACATTCATTCCAGGCTACTGTCGAGCAGCTGGTCGATCTCTCAGGTCAATGCTGAGCAAGTGAGCAGTGACCGTTTTGTTTTCTGGCCAAAGAGCAGCTCCGGCTGTGGAGCAACCAGTGACAGGTAGATGCCGATCATGTCGCGCTCGTAGCCGGAAAAATCGACGTGTTTCTCAATCTGCACAAGGACTGGAGACCGGCGATTGGTTGGGTTTTGGAAATTGGATAGATAGCTGGAGACGCAATTCAAAAGGGGGAGAGCTGAGCACATAGAGAGCTACCTGGTAAGTGGTAACTAACCATGGTGCGCCACTGCGCCCTGCCGACTCCTGGACATTTCGTTTTCAGTTTACTGCAAGTAGAAACCAATCTCGTCCGGTGGAATGAGTGGAGCAAGTTGGGATGGAATTTTCAGGTTTTGAAGACCCTTGGAACGTCCTTGACTTGGACATTTATAGACGGATTCAGTAGGCTTCGTCAGGATAACGATAAGATTTGGGGGATTTGTATTTTGTAGTCGTCGGAGAGAAAAAGACTGTCATGTTTCAGAGATGATGCCGCAATTGATTAGCAATCAACTGCAGTATCTTTTCATAGCTAACAACAGCTTAACAGTAACCGCGTCATGACCGCTTTGACGACGACGCTTTTGGTTCTACCTGCAGAACAACTGATCACCCGGCCACACTCTGAACACTGGTCACTGGCACGATCACCAACCCAATGCGGTGATGCAGACGACTAGCTAGCTAGCAATCTGACTCTGGGCATATGTCATTTGCACGTATGCACAGCGAGGCGATGGTGAATTAATTAAACCTAGCTTCTCTTCAGATTTGAGAGGCTAAGAGGTTTGTAGCATTACGATCTATTGACAATATGCAAGCTTTCATTATCCAAGTCGTTTTCCGGTTAGACGAGCCGTAGTATTCAGGTAGGATGGGCGTTGCACGCACGAAAGATATATATATATATATATATATATATATATATATATATATATATATATACACACACACACACACACATATATATATATATATACACATATATATATACACACATATATATATACATATATACATATATACATATATATATATATATATATTAACATGATGCATATATTCCATGAGAGACAGAGCCAGAGCAATGGAACACAAGAGATAAGAGAGGTAATAACTCACCAACATTAACAATAATAATTCTTTTCAATAATATCAACCAGAGTATATATAATAATTATAATAAAAAAGTCAATGTCTTATCTACTGATTATTAGCTCCAACACATTATAAAAGACAAGTACATATGCTTGATAATACTTGATAATAGAAAAGAACTAATTTTCTATTAATTTGAATTTAAATCTACAAGAACCAAATAGATTATAAGATTTAATAATATTGAATGAGTTAATGTTTACTGCTAATTATTTTTAATATAACTATCACATAACTTCATAAAAAAACATCATCCATCTTATTCAGCAGACGTGTCTTCACTAGTTTTATAGTCTGAAAAAATCCTCTCGGTAGTTGTAGTTGTTGTTGTGTACAAACTAACAGTATACTAAGTAGGTATCTGTAGTAAAGTTTTGGTTAGGCTAAGGGGTTATGTGGATGATCTCGATGGTTATCTCACAAACAGAGAGAGACATGGAAATTTAGATAGATTTAGGCCTCCAGAAAGATAATAGCCATAATTCTATGTGTTGGAGTATGATTCGTCTATGTGTGACAGCATCTATGCACGTATGTCAAGTAGATATATGTTTCAAGGGAACCTTTTTCCCAAAGGGCTCCCCTAATCTCTTTATATACGAGAGAGATCAGATGTTACAAATCATCATTAATGTGCCCCACGACCTGACCAATTATGAGAATAACGATCAAATCATGAGTAATAACTCTAGACGATTACAGTCATATTAATTATACAATTATGTATCGTGGAGTTTTAATGGGCGGTCTGACTTATGACGGTGACCGTCTGAGTGCCTATAGTCGAGAAAGCCTCCCGAGTGCTAGACTCAGGGAGTCTTCGTATTGCCGACTACTGATTGACTGGATGATGTTGACCGTTAACTGGTTGTCTTCAATGTTGTGTCCGTTGACCCCTGCTCCACTCGATCCTCGTAAATCTAGCCAGGAAGTACCATGCACAGGAACATATTTCCGACGCAGTTGACATAAGAAAAGTTACGAGTGACCTTAAAAATCAATTCACCATTAGATAAATATAATATCTTCTCACTTTAAATATAGTCAATTTATCAAATCAGCGGATGATGTCAATTTACTTACTTAGGTGATCCTGATGGTTGCATAAAACAAGTTGAAAATGTAGTAGTTGGTACTTTAACTAAGCTCTTTCTTAATTAAAAAAATCAGTGGGATAGTATTTGTCCACAGGTAGTGCATGTACATATTTTTGACGGCGCAAAATTTTGAAGTCCTAGATCCAAATAGACACGAAGTGATCCAAGTTCAACGATCACTGCGTTGCACGTACGTACGTACGTTACGAGAAGCGTCTGAACAGAGAACGATCTTTCTCAACGAAACAACGGCGCAAAATAAACTCATCCAGCCAGGCCCAGGCCGCCGACATGCATGAGCTCATCAGTCATCAAGTATGGAAACTGCTTGTGCGACCGAGCTCACATCGTCTCAGCTCACCGACGACTACGAATGGAACGCCGCGTCCATGCATGCATGGACTGACTACGTATCACGGATCTAATCAGGTGACGAAAGAAATCATTGGAGACGACGTCGCAGCGAAGTTGCATTGTGGCTAATTAGAGTAAGTATGAAAATATGAAGACTGACACAAAAATGGTGATAAAAACATACTACCTCCGTTTCAAACGTAGTAAGTTTAATTTTGGACTTTAGCATTTGTATTAAAAATAAAAGAACAAATATAATATTGTCCTCCTCAGGGTCATTATTGTCCATAATAGGTGATGGTTCTTTGTGTTAACCGATATATATATATATATTCATTTATAGTTAAGAACTAGCTAGCATAGGTCATGTCTTTGACCATAGGACCAGGTTCAAGGTTTTACATGTCAGTTATAAAATATATATCTATCACATATAGTCTTTATAACCCTCTCGCGATGGGCTTCTAGTTAATGTTTGAAAATTTTCTTATATTTCATCGAAAGTTTATCAATTTTATGTCACTTAAAGTTTATTATTTTCGTATATATCACTGTTTTAATTTTATATATTTTTTAATGTTCCGTATAACACTACCGGAAAACACTTATTTGCCGAGTGTAACATATTTTGCCGAGTGCATTCCATCGGGCACTCGGAAAACACTTGTTTGCCGAGTGCCCGATTGGATGCACTCGGCAAAATATGTCACACTCGGCGAACCAAGTTATTTGCCGAGTGCTACATAGGTGGCACTCGGCAAACATCCTGAAAAATCCCCTGCCCATGTTTTTCTGACGACGTTATGATGGTAGGGATGAAATTTTTCGTTTGCCGAGTGCCACAAACGGACACTCGGCAAACCCTAGCCTTTGTCGAGTGCCACCAATAAAAACACTCGGCAAATAATATAATCCCATTATTTCATGTGAAAACACATTTTGAGTCCATATCACATTTTAAAAATGTTTTGAACCTGATTTTTTTACAGTCATAATTCAACATCTGTTAATCCATGGAAATTTTTCATACTTTTATGAGTGGGTTTGATATTTTTAATAAATTAATCGTATTTCTAGGATTTACTTCCAAGTGGGTCAAATTTGAAATGCGTGTACATGAAATAATGACTCAAAATTATGGAAAAATCATATTTGTGTTCATGATTACATGTGTAATATTTTACAACTAAATATAACTAAATATTTAAAATCTAATTTACAACACTCGACCGACAATATGCAGGTTAATGGTTTTTAATTATATAAAATGTAATTGATGCCTAAAAATATGACACTTGACATGGTGTTATTATATCATACATATATAATATGGTAAAAAATTCATAATGTTTCGATAAAGTTTTCAAGTATGACCTTTAGAAATTGGACACTCTTCGAAAAGGTTTAGGAGTTTAGGGATGAAATGAGTTAGGTTTAGAAGCAAATCGATATTCAAATATTTGTTTGAACTTAAAAAATTTTGTACTACTAAAACTCAATTTATCTTATACCATGTCAAAAATTGGCATTTTTTAGAGTTAGTTTGCTATTTTTGGTTAATAAAAGTTGTTTATAGGATTTTAAGTAAAAGATCCCAAATTTAAACTACAAGTGGCTTATATTTGTTTATTTGAACTTAGAAATTTTCTAGGATGCAATATTAGTGTATATTATATAATGCCAAATTATGGGATTTTTTAAAGTCTTTATGCTATTTTAGTTTTTGTTTTAAAAATAGTTTACAAAATCTTTGCCGAGTGCAAATAGAAATGGCACTCGACAAAGACCCAAAAAATCACTTTTGCCGAGTGCCAGGTCTAAATGCACTCGGCAAAGTCTGAATTTTCGAAAAAAAATTAAAAAGTTCGCCGAGTGCCGCCAAATATGGCACTCGGCAAAGAACCATTTCGGGTAAAAAAAGAGCCCGAGCAGATCTGGCGCATTTATGCAAGATCTGCTCCCTCCGCCCCCGCCGCGCGCCCTGCTCCCTCTGCCGCCGCCGCCCTGCTCCCTGCCCCCCAGCCCCCGCCCGGCCTGCGCCCCCCTGCACCGCCGCCCTCCCCCCGCCCCGCCGCCGGGGCGCCCTTGTGCCACCCGCCGGCCCCACCGGCGCCGGCGCCCCCCTCGCCGGCCCCGCCGCCCCCGGCCATCAGCTCCGTCGTCCCCGGCCACCGGCCCCGCAACCCCCGACCACTGGCCGCCGGCCCCACCGGCGCCGCCGCCCCCGCCCACCGGCGCCGCCGGCCCCGCCGCCCTGACCTCCGGCCGCCGGATCCGCGTGTCCCTAGGTTTATTTTATTTTTTCTGTTTTTTAATGATATAAATTTTATGATCAATAATTTAGGTTATTAGTTTAGTTATCTTGATTGATTCATATCATTGACAATAAATAAAATTGGAGTTACTAGAATAACAATTAACTACTCAAATAAATGCAAGTTGTTTAGACTTTTTTTCTCTTTTCCTAATATCAAATGTTTTAGAACTTTTAGGTTTCTCTCTTTTTTTTCATGTTTGTCACTGTCAAATAAATGACATCCTTCTCATGCCATGTTTAATGTAATGTTTAATCACATATTTAATCACATGTTTAATTATTAAGAATGCCATGTTAAATGTCATGTTAATACCATGTTCTAATATACATGTTTTAGAAATTTTAATATAATCGTTGTAATACTTTTTATGTTTTAATGGTTATGTTGATTAATATCTTGTGTATGTCGATGCCGGCCAACGTGCCATTATATATATATATATATATATGTATGTGGATGTCGGCCATCGCGTCGTGATGTGTATGTGGGTGACGACCATCGTGCCGTCCGATTTATGCATCGTGATGTTGTCAAAAATTTATTTTTTTTTGTTATTGTCGTGTAACCTAGGCATCTCCCATTCGGAAGAGTCACAGTTTGGAATATGCGTGTCTTTGCATATTTGTGGCCGTAACTGTTTCAAATTGTCCATGTTTGGACAGCCGGAGGATGCGTAGATTGAGCTCGTTTTCATGCCCTGTTCCGATTCGACTCATGGTTTCGGCAGCACCTCCCCGTTGTTCTCCGAACGCACATCCTCTTGGCATGTTGCCCAAACGTGCATTTGGAGAGCAGCGGGGAGGTGCTGCCGAAATTTTGGGTTGGATCGGAACGGAGCATGAAAACGAGCTCAATCTACGCATTCTCTGGTGGGATTAGGACCTATCTTACCTATTAGACTGTTAGATGCATCTCGTTTCTCACTAACCCCTAAACATGGGTGTTGTTTCCTAGTTTAGTACAAGATGGATCATCGTGAGTGGATGTACACGGGTCGCCCTAGTCAAGCCGAGGTGACAATGGATTGGATCAAGAACACTGAAGTATTCTTAGAGACGACGTTTGGTAGACAGAATATACGTGACAAGACCTGGTGTCCATGTAGTCGGTGCGAGAATAAGCGTCGACAAACAAAGGATGCAATGGGTAAACACGTATGCAAATATGGGTTTATGCCAAACTATACCCGTTGGACGTATCATGGTGAGTCCCAACGTCCTAGAGACGAGGTGTTGCGACATCGCATGGACGATGATGAGGGAGGGGTTGGATTTATGCTAGATGACTTTGAAGATGCGCATTTTGACGAAGCATGTGAAGAGGAAGTGCCGGAGCCAACGGCAAAAGCGTTTTATGACATGTTGTCCACGTCAAAGCAACCTCTTCACAGTCACACTAAGGTTTCTCAACTGGATGCCATCGCACGGCTAATGGCCATCAAGTCGTAGTTTAGCTTGAGTCGAGAATGCTTCGATGTTATGCTGACGGTTGTTGGTAGCCTTCTTCCAGAAGGTCACAATCTTCCGAAGAGCATGTATGAGTCGAAGAAAGTCCTCCGTGCACTTAAGATGCCTTATGAGCAAATACATGCTTGTCCCAACGGATGCATTTTATTCAGGAAACAATACACAGACGCAACCTGCTGTGTGAAATGCAAATCCTCTAGGTATCTTGAGGTAGACTCCGATGATGGTGCGAAGAAACAACTCTCAATTCCCGTGAAGATCCTTCGGTACCTTCCCTTTGTACCGAGGATCCAACGGTTGTACATGACCGAGGAATCTGCTAAACAGATGACATGGCATAAAAAATGGGATTCGTTACAACCCAGACAAGCTAGGTCATCCATCAGATGGAGAAGCGTGGAAAAATTTGATCAACTCCATCCCGAGAAAGCTTTAGAGCCACGTAATGTACGAATTGCTATAGCAACAGATGAGTTCAATCCATATGGTATGACGGCTGCCGCATACAGTTGTTGGCCAATGTTTGTTATTCCCCTCAACCTTCCTCCCAGCGTCATCTTTCAATGACAGAATATTTTCTTGTCCTTGATAATTCCAGGGTCTGAATACCCAGGGAAAAATATGAGTGTGTATATGGAGCCTTTGATGGATGATTTGGTCCGTGCATGGGAAGATGGTGTGTTGACATATGACCGATCTACAAAGACAAACTTCAGAATGCATGTCTGGTATATGTACTCTCTACATGACCTACCAGCATATTCGATATTTTGCGGCTCGTGCGTGCATGGGAAGTTCGCATGCCCGATTTGTCCGTCGACTTTGAAGTTCATTTGGCTTGCTAAGGGTGGAAAATATTTCTCGTTTGACAAGCACCGACAATTTCTTCCTCGAAACCATCAATTCAGGAAGGATAAGAAGAATTTTACAAAAGGTGTGTCTGTTAAAGGCTCAGCACCAACTAAAATGACCGGAGCCGATGTTCGTGCTCAATTAGAGTCTTTGCAAATTAATACACAAGGAGCTGGTTTTATCGGATATGGTGAGCATCATGCATGGACTCACAAGCCATGTTTATGGAATCTTCCTTATTTCGATGATCTTCTCCTTCCACACAACATTGATGTGATGCACACCGAGAAAAATGTTGCCGAGGCCATTTTCGGCACAATCATGGATATTCCTGAGAAAACGAAAGACAACGTCAAGGCACGAGTGGATCAAGAGGCTATATGCAACATACCTAAGCTCGACATGATACCTCCTAGAAGCAGGAAATCCTGGACGAAACCAAAGTCTGATTTTGTTCTAACAAGAGGACAAAGGAGGGAAGTACTTGAGTGGTTTCAAACCTTGATGTTTCCTGATGGCTATGCAACTAATCTAAAGAGGGGAGTTAATCTAGCTACTCTACGAATAAACGGACTCAAAAGTCATGACTATCACATATGGATTGAGCGGCTGCTCCCGGTCATGATTCGTGGCTATGTCCCCGAGGATGTCTGGCGAGTTCTAGCTGAATTGAGCAATTTTTTTCGGCAACTTGCCAAGGAAAAGTTCCCTGGTTTGGTATCTTTTGATGGGAGGATGGAGCCGGCGTACTCATGGAGGCACTATGAAAGTGCGCCGAACGCCCCTGACCGAGAAGGGAGACAATTTCCCCACCTAGCCGATCGAGTCAGGGCTGAGCTCTGGGTAAGTTTATTTTCTTAATATATGTGTCAATACTATTGACATGTGGATTACATAACATTCGGCGAACATCTATATGTAGGATTTTTATAGATGTGATGAGGGTTATGTGGATCAGGCTACCGCTGTTATTAATAGAGTTGCCAAGAAGCTTGTCACCGACATGCATTATGAGGCGCGCATTCAAGCCGTTATCGACTTCTACGCTCAGCACCGCCGAGAGAGGAAGAATAAAAAGGATGCCCGAACCACCTTTCTGACATGAGAGGAATACATGATGGTAAGTGTATTCTCGTGTATCTTCTAATACTTAATATTATGTCATTAACAACTTCATTTGCATCAAATAGGTCCCTCCACAGTGGTGTGCCGCTCATCTTGAATGTTGGGGCCAAATTGTTGATAGGTGGTGTTCTGCCGAGTGGCAGAGCAGTCACGATGCATGCCGCCAGAGACGCCTACTCATGCCGGGGCAGCACACCATCAAGGCTCACTGAACCTCGACTAGTTCAGGGCGAGATGGGTATGTAGTTACATGTTTCTTTTTTTGGCTTAATTGCACAATATAACTCTAACTATCTTCTTGTTTCAGTCAACGGCCAATGCGGGTCAGGAATGCTCCCAAGTCATGGCATATGCTCTGAATCACAAAGAGAGGGCGGTTGAAGGCAATACTTACAATCCAAATGATCTCGCTGAGTCATACACTAATCAGAACGCATATCAATGCCTCCAGGACTATTCAGAGATGGCAAGGGAAGTGCATGGCGCCGATTATGACCCAATCGCACATGACATTGATGGCGAGATGGTCATGAGGGCTGGAGGAGGCAAGAGACATGGGCTATATTTGATGGGCGATGGCGCCATTGATACCCATAGTACCCCCTCTTTATCTGAGGTAAGAGCTCGGAGCTCAACCTCCGGTCCGGGTATACGCCCTCGCCGAGACACATCTATGGGTCTGATTGCTGATCTACAGGTTAGTTCATTTTCATCAATCATCGAACACTTCAATTTGTTTGTTTTGGAACGTTAATGACTATGAATTAATGTTTTGTAGGCCCAACTAAATGAAGAAAGATCACAAATGACCGAGTGGTAGACCCAGATGGAGGCTCGGCTGCAGGCTCAGATGCAGGCTCAGATGTAGGCCAAGATGCAGACCTAGATGCAGCAGTGGTTTGCACAGATGGGTGGATCTTTTTCAGGTCATATGGGCATGGCTGGACTTCCTCAACCTCAACAATCTCCGCGGACTCCACAGAGCGGCAATGTGAGTTTCTAATATTGTTTTGTCGTTTTTGTGATATACAATTGTGTTAACTATTTTTCATTTTTTCAGTTTCATTTATCGGCAGCAGGATCAAACACGCAGCCATCTCCACACACTGGGCATAGCGGTAATGCTAACTTGTGAGGCGTGGTGTGAGTTGCCGTTGTGAACTTGTTAATTATTTGAACTTGTCAACATGAACGTGAACTTGAACTTGTGATGTCAATTTGAACTTGAATTTATGACGTGAACATGAATTTGTGATGTGAATGTGAATTTTGTGATGTGAATGTGATTTTTGTGATGTGAGTGAATTTGTGATTTATATAGTGATTGAATGCGAATATTTGTGATTGAATGTGAATTTTGGAATGAATTTTGTGACTAAATATGAATTTATGATGAATTTTGTGATTGAATGTGATTTTTGGATGAAATATGCATTAAATAAATGAAAAAAATAAAAAAAAGATTTGCCGAGTGCTACACTCGGCAAAGCCACCTAAATAGCACAGAAATGTGCCACGTGGCACGTTTCTGTGCTATCTGGGGTGTCTTTGCCGAGTACTTCCACGTGGCACTCGACAAACACCCCTGCCACGCGTGCCACGACCACCCTTCGCCGAGTGCCACGTGGGCACTTGGCAAACCCCCTTCGCCGAGTGCCACGTGGGGCACTCAGCAAAGGCCCTGCCACCCGTGCCTGATCCCCTTCGCCGAGTGCCCACGTGGCACTCGGCAAACCCCCTTCACCGAGTGCCACGTGGGGCACTCGGCGAACGCCCATTAACGGCCACCCCGACCGTCAGACGAGGGTGTTTGCCGAGTGGGGTTCACCGAGTGTGGCACTCGGTGAAGGATTTGCCGAGTGGAAAAGAGACTTCGCCGAGTGCCCTAGGCACTCGGCAAATATTGTTGTTCCCATAGTGTAAGATTCCAGTCGTAAGACACCATTACCGATAGTCTTTAGAGCTATATTTTAATTAAAACAAGCACACATAATCCTGGCCTATGCATAGCGTTTGGCCAAGGGACTGTTTTTCCAAGCCATTATTTCTCTCGACGCCCTACGACTACGTGAAAAATAGACATCCACGGAGTGTCACAGTCACTCGATAAAGGGTTAGGTGAACGAATGCCAAAACAACACTCACGACACTCGTAAAAAAGTAACATGATGGTATACACATAGGTATGACGACAGATTTGTCGAGTGTTAAAATTTGACACTTGACAAATAAAAAAAGAAAAGAAAAAATAGGATGCGGGCACAACACTAATTCATCAAACACTTGACGAGTGTGGCGTGTGGTGATGGCACGACGCCACGGTAGGGCGCGGTGAGGTAACGACACGGGGTGTGGCGCCACGGCTAGGAAGGGCATCACAATGGAGTGAGGAACTGCGATGGGGTAGGGCAGGGCACGGCAACAACACGACATGTGGTGCTAGGTATGGGACACAGCACTACGGTAGGGCGGGACGATGCATGACGTCGTGTCAGGGCGAGGTGGAGCTAAGGCAGGGCGTGATGGGAGCGAGGCGGGGCGTAGTGGGGCATGGCGGTGTGTGTCGTGACGATGGGGCAGCGATGACATGGCATCGCGGCGGTGGTCAGGAAGGGAGGGTGGTGGGGTATTTAAAGGAGTACGTGAAAATGTTGAAAAAAGGCGTTGATTTTGAAATTTTACGAGAAAAACTGTGCTAGAAGCGAAATTTTTGTTTGTTGAGTGCCTAAAATTTGGCACTCAACAAACATTCTTTTAATTTTTTTTCAATTTTTGTCAAATTTGTTTTTCATTATTACATACATTGACAAAATTGTGAAACTATTGTGGGTGAGGACTAAAAATAAACTCAATAACATGAATATGCTTTTTCTTGGATAATTTAGTTCATTCTTTTATGCACTTGTAGTTCAACTTTGATATGTTTTAATTTAAATCCTAGCGTATAAAAATGCTAAATTTTTCCGGGGATAAGATATAATGTATTTTGATTTTAGAAAAAAAATTCAAATTCAAATGAAGATTTAACCATCCATTTGCTTCCAAACGTACGCAACCCATTCCTTTTTAAAATCCTAATTCGTCGTGTGAGGATGTGCGGTTTTCTTAACATCCCATGTGATAATTTGTCAAAATATTTTTAAATTTTTATAATAGCGTCTCCATATCGTATCATAACACCACGACAGATCTTGTATTTTTTAGACTTCATTTAATTTATTTAGAATTGAAATATATGTATATTTATATATGCAACCTATTTTTTCTAGATCATATGTGCCAATAATTCTTGCCTAGACCCAGCTTCGACAAACTCTTCAAACCTGACCGAAAGCTACTTTATTTGATTGACGGGTTGCAACATCGTTGATCTAAGGTGTCCTTCCCCCTTTATTTCCACCTAACACGCAAACTGTGTCTTGGAAGCGTATGCACTACTTTGAAAGCTCTGCAAGATTATTACGACGATAACTAATTAAACTGTTTTTACAGGAGATAATGACCCTCCAGATGACCAGATCAACATCATCATCATCATCAATTAGGGATTGGCATCAGTTCCCATCTTGATTACCTTACCTAGCCTGTATGGCTGTATATATTATTATCCTGTTCCATCGGAACATGTCCTTGCTCTTCTATATTTTCCTCGATCGTCAGCGATGGGCGATGGCAACAGTTGTTTGGAATCATGCTGTCCTTGGGGTTGCGATAATACAATGATTGGTGGCAAGTTAAGTCAAAATGGTTAGGTATAATGCCAGGTTTTTATTAAGCGTGCTAACACCTGAAATGATCCAGTGAAGTAGTGAACCCGGCCTGTTAAAGCTTTATGATTTAAGGATACGTCAAGCTTTAGCTTCATATAAGAGGTTTCAAATCAAACTCGTTGAATTAGGGTCTGTTTGGCTCCCCTAAGCTAAAGTTTAGTCATTATCACATCGGATTTTCGGATGAAGACTAAAAGTGAGTTAATTATAAAACTAATTGTAGAATCCCTAGACTAATTCACGAGATGAATCCATTAAACCTAATTAATTCATGATTTGGCCATGTGGTGTTACAGTAAAAAATGTGCTAATGATAGATTAATTAGGCTTAATAGATTCGTCTCGCGAATTAGTCTAGGAATTTGCAATTAGTTTTATACCTTCTAATTAGCACCCGAATATTCGATGTGACGGGGGCTAAACTTTAACCCCTATCATCCAAACGGTCCCTTTGTATTGTGTCTCACCAATATTGCTCTTAACATGATATGCACGTCTATCCATTGAAAATGACTCTCCCCTATCATCCAAACGACCCCCTTAGTACCGTGTCTCACCAATATTGCTCTTAACACGGCATGCACATCTATCCATGGAGAAAGACTCTCACAGTCAGATTATAAATTAAATTCATTGAAGTCGTCTATGCATAAAACCATATATACAACCCTAGTGACACTTCAGTCCCTTGGTAATTATTGGTACCCATCACTCTATCTTTAGGATATCCTTGTCGATGAGACACCACCATAAAACAATATTTAGTGATAGAATTTTAATGATGAATAAATGATATATGTCATTAATACACAGATTATTTTGGATGTGTTAGTGATGTTGCCTTATTAGTTATGTTTCGTAATTAGGCCCATCACTAGAGAGGGACACATCCATTAGTGATGGATTTAATTACCACCCATCACTAATGGGCGTGACGGATGACAACTATCGCTTGTCACTAATTATCCATTGACGAGCGGTAGTTTCCATCTGTTACTAATGGCTAGATCAATAATGACAGATAGAAATTATCACCTATTACTGATGATGTTTATAAATAGGTGAAAATCAACATAACACTTTCATATTGTGCAGAACCCTAAACCCTAGCGTTCATGCCTTCTCCACTATCACACGCCACACCTTCCGCCATCGTTCTCATCCACCGTCACGGCCTCCATCCCATCGTGGCTTCCTCTGCTAGTCTCCGTCCCACCACGGTCTCCTCCGCCAATTTCCTCCTCCATCGCCAACCCTCCTCATCGCCATCGCAAGGTCCTCCTCCTTTGACATGGCTAGGGTTTGTGAGTTTTTTGAATATGTGAATATGTTGCTTTGTGAATATATATGTTTCTTTGTGAATATGTTTGCTTTATGAATATATATGTTGCGGAGAAAAATGGGATGTGATAGGCAGGAAAGTCAACACCGACCAAACGGACCAATTGAAGAACATCTATTATTTTAATTTGGTAATCCAACAGATGTAACTCTAGCAAGAAAACTCTCTTGCAATACATCTTGACAGGTTTATTCTCTGAGACTCGGTTATATGTCTGTACAATAAATAACTTGATCATCAACAAGAAGTCGATGATAAGCTATTTGCATATATCGGTGGTTAACTAGATTATTTATGCAGTTTGCCTTATCTAACTAGTTTTGTTTAATTTTATTGTTATAGTATTTTTCAAGACAGTATTGTGAGAAATGCATCACATCTTACTTACACCAGTAGGGCACCAAGATTCAAGTGGCATGAACAAAGTTTGAGGCAGTCATAATTGTGGTGCATAAATCACCAGATGGATGGTGCTACCTAACTACTGGTTTTATACTAGCCAATTTCTTCGAGATAACACGTTAAAAGTTGGCACAATATGCCTCTTCCATTTAAACATCAATAACAGTACAATTGAGGCTATGTTGTATATGGTGTAAACTTGGGGTATGATATCTTCCTATCCATCTTTCTTTTGCACTGATAACCATTGTGCATATTATGAAGTTAAAAGTAGGGAATGATGCTCTTATGGAACTTTATTTTAGCAATGCAATTCCTTCGAGATAACAAGATATAAGTTAATATATGTGATATTAATTTGGTTGTGAATCTTCTATGATGAATTATTTGTGTTCATTATGTGATGAATTATCTGTGATGTGCTTTAGAATATAATGTTGGATAGGTTGGCTGCCAAATCCAAATCGTAGCTTTGATTCACGATGCAACATATTTTTTTTAAAAAAAACTCATAATATTAGTGATAGGTAACAATAATAATCCGTTACTAAAGTTCACTTTAGTGACGGGTGATATTACGACACATCACTAAAAAGTTCTAACAAGTGAACCGATATGCCTTCTTTATTGATGGGTGAATACTATTATTCGTCAGTAAAAGTTGATTTTTTAGGGACGGGTAAATGCTAATCACTAATGACGTTACATCAGTAACGTGATGACTAATATGGTTGTCTGTAGCAACGAGAGTGAAAGAGACGTCTTTCTCTGGTTGATATGCTAATAATATATACTCACAAAAAAGCATTGCACTAACACTTATCACGTACGGAGAGAAACTAACGCGTGGAATAATAAATTTGTGTCCATTGGTAAGCACACATAAGTATCACTTACCATATTAGTATCGTAAAAAACGACAATATTAAAAGCTTACCACCTGTCACTACGGGCGAAACAATGTTTGTCGAGTGCTACATGCACTCGGCAAAGTCTCAAAAACTCTCGGCGAAAATTTTACCGAGCGTTGCACTCGGCAAACGACACACGACAAACATCCTCTCGGCACACATGGGTTCGCCGAGTGTTTTTCATCGGGCACTCAGTGAACCCGTCGACGAGTGTCAAAAATAACACTCGGTAAAAAAAGCGACTTCACGGTTGTGCACGGACATAACGGTGGTTTTGTCGAGTGTCAAATATGGCACTCGGCAAAGTTTACAACAAAAAAATAAAAAAAGCCACCGCCGCGCACGCTGCGACGGCGACAGAGACGTGCTGGCGGGATGCGGTGGGGGGCGTGACGAGGAGGTGGAGCCGGAAGTGCGGGTCGGGTGGTGCCGAGCAGCGGTCGGGGGCGGCGGGGCGGCGCCGGGCGGGGGGGCCAGGGCGGTTGGGCCGGCCGACCGGCGGGGCGGGGGGCCGGGGCGGTGGGGCGACAAGTTGGCCGGGTGGCGGGTCGGACGGCGTGTCGGGCGGCAGTTGGTGGCAGCGGGCGACGCCGGCTGGGGCGACGGGGGCGGCGGGGGCTGGGCGGGGCGGTTGTGGCGGCAGGGCCGGCTGGCCAGCAGGGCGGGCGGCCGGCGAGGCGGGCAGCCGGGGCTGGTGGCCGGGGGAGAGGGCGCCGGTGGGAGGGAAGGAGAGGACGAGAACGGAGGGGATGAGGAAAGGGGTGGGTTTTTAAAGAAAATTTTTGAAAATTTTGAAAAAAAGTGCGTCAATTTTGAAATTTGGCTGAAAATTGTGCGGGAAACACTTTTTTGGTTTGCCGAGTGTTGCACTCGGCAAACCAAAATATTTGCCGAGTGTCTCAATTTGGCAGTCGGCAAAGAGACTTTTTTTATTTATTTTTTTATTTTTGTTTAATTGTGTTACAATATTTTCCTGATAGAAATTATAAAACTACTATGCATAAGGACTAAAAATAAACTCAACAACATAAATATGTTTTTAATAATATATTTATTATTATTTCATACATTGTAGTTCAAATTTTACCTATTTCAATTTAAATTCTAGAAACATACTTAATAATTTAAAATAACAAACTGGACCAAAAATGTGTAATTTTACATGAGATAATATATGTTGTGTTTTTATTGTAGAAAAAATTTCAAGTACAAAAATATTTATCCATCAAACTTATTTCAATCTATCTCATTTCTTCTCTAAACCCTAATCACTATTCTTATAATATACAATTTCTAAACACTCTACATGATAATGTTCTCTAAATATTTTTAAATTTTTATCACAGCATCTATGTATCATATAATAATACCATGACAAGTCTCATATTTTTTAGACATCAGTTGATTTTTTTATAATTAAAAACTATTAAGCTTCACGTTGTTGAACGAGGGTCACACCCTAATTGTTCAAAATTTCTTTTAATTCAGTTTATAAGAACCCTAAATAGACTTTAAAACATGAATATGATTTTTTTCATATTTTTGGTTTATTCTTTTATGCACTTGTAGTTCAAATTTCACCCATTTTCAATTTAAATCTTAGAAACATACTTAATAATTTAAAAATAACAAACTTGACCCAAAATGTGTAATTTTTACATGAGATAATATATGTGTGTTTTTATTGTAGAAAAATTTCAAGTACAAAAAATAATTTACCCGTTAAACTTTTTTCAAACCTATCTCATTTCTTCTCTAAACCCTAATCACTTCTCTTATAATCTCCGATTTCTAAACACTCTACATAGTAAATTATTTAAATATTTTTAAATTTTTATCACAATATCTATGTATCATATAATAACACCATGACAAGTCTCATGTTTTTTAGACATCAGTTGATTTTTTATAATTAAAAACTATTAAGCTTCACATTGTTGAACGAGCGTCACACCCTAAATTGTTCAAAATTTCTTTTAATTCAGTTTATAAGACCCTAAATAGACTTTAAAACATGAATATGATTTTTTCATAATTTTTGGTTTATTATTTTAGACACTTGTAGTTCAAATTTCACCTATTTCAATTTAAATCCTAGAACATACTTAATAATTTAAAAATAACAAACTGGACAAAAATGTGTAATTTTTACCTGAGATAATATATGTTGTGTTTTATTGTAGAAAAAAATTCAAGTTAAATTCAAATGGAAATATCACGTAGACTCGAAACAATGGTTCAGAAAAAAAATAAAAAATGGGTTTGCCGAATGTTTTTAAAAAACACTCGGCAAATCGTCAAAAAAAATTTTTTGCTGTGCAAGAACACCGTCGCGACGTCCATTAATAACTTTTGCCGAGTGTTTTTTTTTAAAAACACTCGGCAAATAAAATTTGTCGAGTGCATGAGATATTGCACTCGGCAAACCTAGCCATTTCCGGTAGTGTGTAGGTGCCGGGTTGTGAAAACTATCTAACTGTATCATTTATATAACTGGTCTATAAATGAGATTAAACCAATACATACATATATTTTCCCGTGTATTGCAAAGAAACTTATAGATATCAATTCTTATAAATAACCAGCACAAATAATGGTGTCATATGTATGGTTCGTGTTAAGGAATCAACCAACGCACGTGAGGACCGAGTGGACATGATCCATATATATATTGGTTTTGTAACCCAACAACCAAACACATCTCTACTATTATAAAGCGGCTAGTTTTCCGTGTCCTCCGTCCGCAAGCCCCATAGTGTCTTCTCACTTTCCATAAAAAACCAATCAAAACTTATACCCTATAAAAACGATGCCCAGCCTTCCGCGCCTCCCACCCCGCACACAAAACCGCGTCCCGCGCAAAACCATGCCGCTCGTACCATGCAAAACTGAATCAGCGCGTAGAGCGCGCTCGCGCCCAACGGCGCCCCACTGCGGCCGAATCTGCCGCGCCGCGTGCACTCGCGCGCAGCGCCTGCCCCGCTGCGGCCCGAATCCACCGCGCCCCGCGCGCTTGCGCGCAGCGCCCACCCTGTCGCTGCCCCGCACACTGCAACGACATGTTCAAAGAAAACCTACGTGAGAGAAATGAGGAAAAAAAAGAAAAACAAAAAGAAGAAAAATAAAAAATAAAAGAAAAATATATTTTTACCTTCGGTCTTTTAATTTATGTGCGGAGGTACAAATTTTATGTAAAAATCCTTAATTTTTGAAAAATCATAAAGAAACATGAATTTTGTGCAATGTCCTGTTATAAAATAAGGTTTTGTTGCAAAGTAAGGCATCTGACTAGTATAATACTAATGTCTGTTTGATGTCTATATATGCTATCATAAATATTGTCATTCGGAGAATCTGCTCCTAAAATCGTCTAGGCTGCTGGAGATCGATGCATGCTTGCATACAGATAATCTAGTAATACAACACACGTACTAGTGGTCTAGTAGTGGAGTGTCCATGATGTTGTACATTTTCACATTTGCCGTTGACGAGTTGCACACCATCGACGAGGAGGCAAAATTGCTCCGATAAAACCTAGGTCCGGATCGATGGTTGGGCGAGAAGAAGCGTGCGATCAAATCTCCCGTTAGGAGAGTACATATCGGCGATGCCATTGAACTATGGAAAAAACGGAAAGTTATTAAGGGTCACATTCATACGATCAATTTAATTATCGTTTCTTGCTCGAAGGTGAACGCTGCTATCTCCCAAATCCCCGCATTATAAAACACAGCTCGTCCATCAACCAACAGCGTGGCTTCTTTCCTTGATTGTTGTTTGTACTCTTCGAAAACTTATTTACAAGTAAACTCACGGGAAAACTTATTCTACTAAGAGCGAGCATGTGCTGATCCCTGTGTATTAGTGGGTTGATCTAGCTATCATGCAGGTCGTTGCAATATAATGTCAACTTTACTGAGCTACTTCGTACTAATGACCAATATGGCACGTGGATATCTTAGTTTTTCCGCAAGTGGCTGTTCACATGCACGCAGCTGCACGCTGCACCTTTACCCATATTCCGGCCCTCACCAGAAAAAGGGGCAGGCACTCACCCTGCCACTTGGGGTCCCACGTACGCTCCGATCCGGGCCCACCGTCAGGTGTTGGGCGGGGAACAAAAATGCGTGGGAGATATAAACGCGAGCAATGATGCGGCGCGGAACGAATGGCAAGTTGCCTAAGATGTTTACCGCACTATTAATATAATTTTATTTTCAATATAAAAGTTAATAAACTAGTTGTATAATAAAATTAAAAAGAGTACTTATACTCACTAAATATTGTGCAACTAACGCTGACGTGGCATAACATAGCGGCGGGTTTTCGCTAACTAGACAATACACATGGCGCTGACATGATCAAAAGAGTTTTTTTTTTTCAAAAAACCTCGTACGAAAGGTGTTCAATAGAATGCCCACAAGCCACGCCGTCCGTCGCTACCGCCACGAATTGTTGCAACTACCCGCACGTCGTGCCATGCTGAGGGTGGGGTTGGAGTAGGGCGTGAGCTGGGCGGGCGCGCGGGTGGCGGGCGGCTTGTAGCTGGGCGGAGAGCGTGGGCGGGTGGTGAGTCATGCAGTTGCAGTAGAGCGACGCGTGGGCGACACACTCACGGGCAGGCGACGGGTTGGTGGGGGGCATGCGATCGACCTGTGGGAGGCTATCAATTTTTACTCTATTTTACCACGTCAGTGCGCCACGTGTGTTTTAGTCATCGAAACTGTCATTCGCATCAGCGAAACCTTTTTAAAATTTTTACAGGAAATTGGTTTTCAAATATTAGGGGGCTAATTAAATGGTTTTGTTTTTAGGGAGTATTTAAACTTTTATGGTAGTTCGAGATAGTAATTTGTATTTTTCCATTAAATATAAAAGTATATCTTATTAATACTAAAATATGAATATGAATTACTAAGTAATGTGTAGGTAATAAATAATAAAAATAAAAGTTTTTATTTACCGATTAAATAAATATTTTTGGGATAAAATTGAGGTACTATGAAAAATTGGGGAACATTAAACAGTCTGGAAGATAACAAATTGATAAAGTTGAAAGTATTATAGAGTTGGATAGTGTCAATTCTCACACAGAACTAAGATCGGATGATGGATGTGATGGTATGGACAATTATTGGACCATTTTTGGTACGGCTTCACCACCGTAATCAAATTTTAAACAAGTGTTTGGAGTTAGAACATCAATTTAAATGATTAGATAAGAATTAATTATAAAAATAATTACAGAATTATAGGATTATTTGCGAGATGAATTTATTAAAAAATAATCCATGATTAGCAAATGTTTACTGTAGCATCACATTGTCAAATTATAGTGTGATTAGACTTATTAGATTCATTTATGAAATAAACCATTAATTAAGAATTGATTTATAAATAGTCTACGTTTAATACTCCAAAATAATATTTAACGTTCGATGTGACGGAACTTTTAAAGACTAAAGGGCCCTTAAAATCGGTCGGGACGTTTCACTTTCACATTTACTGATTTTTTATCAGTCGTGTAGGATTTTTTGAATCCGAATTCTGAAAAGTAGCACCGATCTTTCGTCAGGTAGATAGAGATAAGAAAGATTAGACGGCCGGCCACGTTCATCACGTCGTCCAGATTTGGTGCTGATGACATGTACGTCACGTACCAAACCACACACCCTCTCTCTCTGCGTGCATCGAACCTGAATTTGATTTTTGACAAATTTTCATTGCACAGTTCCACTCGTGTGATACGTCATAAATATTGAGAAATAAGATCCTCTACATGGTTACCAAATGTGGAGGACAGTCACTCGATTTGTAATTGAACCGTTGGGGGGATCCGTGGTGGGGTTCACTTCACAAACTGTCGAAAGAGACTTCGTGCTATCGGATCTACGCTGGATAGTTGGATGAATGAGTGCGGAGGATGGTCAGCACAATCAAACCATTGGGTGGATATTCAATGGTACCTGCATGAGAGTAGTTTCGTGCGTGATGAGACCCACTTCACAACAGTTAGATAGAAGAATTGATATCGTTAATCGTTACTGAATGGCTCAGACACTGTAGAGGGTAGGTAAGCCTGAAGTGAAGTGGGAGTGATTTGCAGCTGTAAATTTTGGAGGTGTAGTATTAGTACTAGTAGTGAACAGCGATGCTTGTGTGTGGGCTGGACTTTCCGCGCGTGCATGCATGCAACGACTTGATCATTGAGTTAGCTAATCCATCACTGTTCGTTAAGCTGCTGCCAAATGGCTTTAGTTTTGCGCATGAAATCACAAAAGCGACGGGGAAACATTATGGAAGGTCCAAGCCCCAATTCGGTCTTCGTTCGATCCGGGACATGCAAAGGTTGAAATTAAAGGAAAAGAAAGCGAGCAGTACTACGATTTCGAGCTGGTCCATAATAATTGTGAGAAGAGGATTGCCTAACGATCGATCCAATCCAACGAAACCACTCAATATGTTTCCGGGCACATCTTTTTTCCGGGCATCATAGAGCCACAGAACAAATGACCCCTAAACAAAACAAGTTGTACTGGTACTTAATCATATATAGATCCAATTAAAATAATGTGCCAACTGGACTAGCATTTATCATATGGTATGTGAGCCTTAATCTTCTTGACACCAACTAATCGATGTAGTACTAGTCATTCTCTGCTAGTTTTTGAGGCCAAGAAACGAGACAGAAAAAACTCAGATGCATGGCCGCATTATGGATAGATAGTACAATGTACACTTGAGGTACAGTCGCTAGAAGGTGACAATAATTAAGTTGTTACTTGGAGCACGTACTGAACGATCGAACGGACGGCTGGCTTTGGCGGTGGTTCAGACTCTGAAATGTTCAGTTGTTGCCAAGGAAAAGAAGGTTGGTTACTAGTCAGTTCGTTGCACCATGGCCCTCGTCTCTGCTTGGAGCTTTCCTACTAGGGAAATTCCCTCGTCGACGATGAGCAGAAGGTTGTTCTTACCGTCGTTAGCTAGCTGCAGAGAAGGTTAATAAATCATATATTCTTTTTTAATGGAAATTAATGATTTCTCTACATATTATCTAAATGAGGAAAAGATACATATTAAATAAACGAGAGTATATGATTACATTTTTAAATAAGGTTTAGGGTCTGTTTAGTAGAATTTCGGATCCTGAAATCTATACTGGAGTGTTTGTTTGATTCCAGTTCCACAACAAAGAAGTTGAGCTCTGCCAAACACACCCTTAATGTGTTGTTGCGTGACTTTTCGAAATAAAAACTTATTCACACATGTTTGTACTCGATAACTAATGTGATGGCCGTCGCATTTGCACAGCTAGAGGACGCATTTTATTTGGTTTAAGTGTTTTTCTATTTAAATTATCGATTTCCTTATTATATCCAAACTCTACGCGTTGCTTTTTTCCCCTCTGGATAATTTAATTATTTATCACTCTCTTCATGTGTCAATTAATGTCAATTAACGGACCACATGTCAGTGACTCAGATGAACCCACATATCAGTGATTTGGAGAGGCAATTTTATGCACCCACATGTTAAGAGTGGCAAATAATTAAATCCCCCATTTTTCACTGTCTTCCTACTCTTATTCCATATTTTATTCACATATGTTGGTATTCTATTAATCTGGATCCATTACAAATTAATGGTGTATATGTTTTTAATTTATATGATTACCGTGATAATTTCTAAGCCTTAAAGTGAATCGATTAATCTCGATTTGGTTAGATTTTTCTATTAGTATATAGTGTAAAAAATTCACCTTGGTAATTTAGATAATCCATAATATTTAGGAGAGATAAATGTTTAATAAAATTTAAAAAAAGATACACTATGTAGTTGGCTGGTGAATATATATAATAATTGTGGCGTAAAAGATTACGCCTACATGTCAAATAGCTTTGAAAGGCTAGCTCGGAGACGATAGCTAAGTTCGCAGTTCGCACTGGTTCAAGCTCCTGAAAGAGATAATAACCTTACGTTCAGTTCGAAGTATATTCTTAGACTTAGTTCTGGTCCTTATTATAGTAAGAAAATACAAGTATTTATAGAAAATATACAATAGAAACATATTATTCTGTCCTCTAGTTAAAACGTTATTGTGGACTCTATTCACAAGACCTGTAGGGCAGAATTGTAAAAACACGTGTGAACGTAGCTAGAAAAGTGAACGTCTTGTTCCGGATTGGACATGCCTTCGGGGCGAAGTCTTTCAAAGTTAAGAGACCCTTCATAAGGCTTGACTGCTCAGGGCTTCAGGATGTCTCGTGATGGTCTTCGAGATCTTCATCAAGAGGCTTTGAAGCTACTACTTACCTTATACTTCGAAGTACTTTGGTTCGTCTAACCGTAACATTGATGGAATTATAACTTCTAATTGTTAAAATATACAAAAAATTCTAATTTTTATACACAATAGTAAATTCTTAAAAATGATTTAGTAAGATTTTTGTTTGATGGATCCACAATACAGTAAATAAATAGTTCTAAACCTTCCTATGAAAGAGGGAATATAAAACACGGTTAAAGAAATATTCTAAATGGGCATCATTATATTAAACTATAGCTATTTAAAAAATTACAAATATATGTAGTTAAAATATTATTAAAATATAGAAGAATGTGTATGGACAGTCTAATATGAAAAAATCTTTTATAGGTGTTGAAATATGAGGAAGAATTCTTTAGATGGAAATCCAAATTGAATATAAAATCTAAATTTGGATGCTCTTTCTGGATTAGATGGCCCTCAGAACACAAGAGCCATCCCTAGAGCAACGCTCTCTGATCATAGTTAAAACTCAGTGTGTCATTACCGTGGTTTCATATAAAATTTTAACTTATAATTGTCCATGATACTGCCGAAAAAGTGAAACATTTGAAACTAGTAGACCTCATTCCATTACTCTAATTTATTTTTCTAGAACGTTCTCAAAAGAAGATGGAACCGAATCCTTATTAAATGCACTCTTGCATTATTGTAGTTGGGGACTTGGGGATCAGTTTTTTAAGAGCAGGACGATTTCAGCACGGTTTTCTTACGAAGTTGACTAAAAGTCATCGGTTTTTGATGGGTATTTCTCAGTTTTTTTTCAATGGCACAAAATGCGTCGCAATCAGGGTGGGTGGGTGGTGGCCTGCAGCGACTACGCGAGGGAGCTGCAAATCATCCTGATCCGAACGAGCCAATGGTTCCTCCGCTACCCGCGCCCGCCACGGCTTTGACCCCTCTCGTGGAAACGGATACCAAATGTGACGCCGCGCGAGAGTGAGAGTGAGAGATGGGATGGAGAGGTCACGGACCACGGGCGGCGTGACACGGAAGCAAGCAAGCAAGCCGCCAATTAAAGCGGGAGGTCCGCGTCGTGGCCTCCGCTTCTCTTCCGTTCCCTCGCGGCGCGCGGCACGTGCCCCCTTCTTCCTCCTTCCTCCTCCTCCTCCTCCCGTGGTGGCGGCCATGTCGCGGACGCGCGAGCAGCACAGCACAGCACTGCGGGGCTCGTCGTCTCTTCGTTAGCTGATGGGGGGTCGGATGGGAACCATGTGGGCGGAGGGTGCCGACGCTGCCTCGCCCACGTGATGGATTTAACGGGGGGCATGAGATTGCCATGTACCAAACTGACCTTGGAGTGCGTAACCGGAGTTTTAGATTTTTTAATATTTTTAAAAAAGAAATTTCAAATTTTATATTGATTTTTAAAAATTACAAAAATAGGTGCCGATCGGTACTTGAAGTGCCGACGATGATACATCAGCTTAGTCGGCACTTCAACTGCCGACTGGTGCCACGTCCGCTCCAGTAGACACTTCAAGTACCGACTAAAGCTGACGTGAAAGAACATCCGATCGGCACTTGAAGTGCCGACTGAGCTGATGTGGCATAGTCATCACTTCAAGTACCGACCGGTACATATTTTGCAATTCTTCACAATCGTCATATTGATTTTTTTTTAAAAAATATTATTTTAGGAAAAATTCTGGAGTTTTGTTTATTTATGTGTATACGGTCCAGTTTCGTCTAACCACGATGCGTGTCACGGACTAAAAAAAATCCTTCAAATTTTTTGAGTTGTCTCTAAACTCTTTTCTTTGGTACAACCTGTGCTTACAACTGACTTACCTAAAAAGCTAGCCTGCAAATCCGCACTTGTTAATGCAAGCTCCCAGACTCCCAGGCCCCCTAGCTACTACCTGCTTTCAGAGCAAATCTTTCTGTTGCGAGTGCCAACGCTTCGGTTGATCAACAGTATCAGGTTGTTTCCACTACTGCTTTTAAAAATTGTAAGAATTTGAATTTAGAACTTGCTCCCTCCTACGTACAGATAATAGTCGTTTTGATGTTTGATGGGAAGTATAAAATATTAGTCACCTCGTCAACCGAAGTGTTTTTTTCTTCTCCCAAAACATTTCTGTCATAAAAACACTAAAAAATAGGGCATGTGTGACCACCAAGAGTTGAGTTTGTGTGACACCACTAGAATTTTTCCTCAGTAACCAATTGAGACAGCTTGTGTTGCTCTAAGTATTTGTAATCTTGTCTAAGACAACTAATATTTGTACACCGGAGGAAGTAAAATTATTTTATTAGAGTATCTTGTCGTTCTTTTTTTAGCTTTTATTTACAACCATTAAAATATACATACAAAAGTCATTTAAAGTGCGTGATATTTGTCTCTTATTCTGGTTATCATAAACTGATGATAACAAAAGAACAAACGAATACTCAATTATGTGGCAAAAGAGATACTCAGAAACCATAAAAGAGCAAAATTTCATATCTAAACAGCATCATACCTGATACTCCTAGCTAGTTTGCTCGGGTCATTTTCAGGCAGCAATGCAAATTCTTTTTTTTTTGTGCGTGTACACGAACGTGTCAGTACGTTTTAACCTGCGAGCTCTGAACTGTGGAGTACAGTATGTCAGTATAAAAATGGCGGCACTTCGTTGACAGTGAGGTCGGGAAACTGAATCCTGAAAAATGCTCGCATCTTCTATTTACCCTGAGCCCACTCCCGGCCATCTTTTTTAGTTCGCATCCACCACTTGGCTGCTGGAGAGCACTGATTCTTGCGCCGCCGTCGCCGTCGCCGTCGCTGCCGCTGCCTGCTGTGCTACCAGCCATGGTGAGATGAAATGGCTGCCTTCTCCGATCCTTGGAGAGCTAGAGCCTTTAATCCCTTGTGTGTTTTGTGTACTGGAGTGGAGTGGAGTGGAGTGGAGTGGAGGGGAGTTAGTAGTTGCCGAGCTGCTTCCTACTCTCTCGCCGTGTCTGCCTGGATCGTTTTTTTTTGGGGGGAGGTTCTGCCTCCTTTTCCCAGCTTCTTTCCCCTGCTCGTAGTGGCGTCTGCGTCTTTGTGCTGCGGCAAATGCGAAAGCTGCCAACTTTGCGCTCGGTTGGTTGTTGTTCCTTCTCCAACTTAGCTTGCCCTTCTTACTACTCCCAATCCATCCTATAAAATCGGCGGCTCGTGGTTTCTACAGCTGATCAGTTGCTAGATTCAGATTCGTGGTAGTAGTAGACTAGTAGTACACAAGTACACCTGTTCTTGCTTTGTCTTGGTGGCTGTGTGTATGGTTCGTTTCTTGATTAGTGTTCTTCTGATTGGGCGCGAGGCGCCGAGGTGAATGAATCCGGCTAATGTGGGGGAATTATTGGGTTGTGTGGCAGGTGAGGTGATGGCATGCAGGAGGATATAGGTAGGATTAATCGACTGTTCAAGCACAGCAGCTGGGCGCTGCAGTTGTCGTTGTGCCCAATCTAGCGGGAGATAGGGCGCAGAGCTGCTCCCGGAGCTGCGAATCTTGGGGTGGCGCTGGAGGCCATGCCGGAGTCGTGGAGAGACGCTGAGGCGAATGCCTCGGCCTCGAGCCCCGGTAATGGTGGCAAGGGCAGCGCGGTGAGGGGGAGACACCGGGCGGCGCGCGGCGGCGCGGCGTCACGGGTGCCGTTGCACAAGCTGTTCGCTTTCGCAGACAAGACGGACGCGGCGTTGATGCTGCTGGGGACGCTCGGCGCCGTGGCCAATGGCGCTGCGCTGCCGTTCATGACGGTGCTCTTCGGGAACCTCATCGACGCCTTCGGCGGCGCGCAGCATCCACGACGTCGTCAACCGGGTCTCCATGGTATCGCTCGAGTTCATCTACCTGGCCGTCGCCGCCGCCGTCGCGTCCTTCGTCCGTAAGTGCTGCAGCTCCCCTCCCCAGCCCAGTCCCCACCAAGAAACCAGGCGCCAACCAAGCAACTCTGGCGATGGCCATGGCCATCGTCGGTTCAGGATGCCGCGCAACGATTGCTGAATTAAAGGTGTCGAATTTGTTTGTCTGGCTGGCCAGAGGTGACGTGCTGGATGATCACCGGAGAGCGGCAGGCGGCACGGATACGGAGCCTGTACCTCAAGACCATCCTGAGACAGGAGATCGCCTTCTTCGACAAGTACACAACACCGGCGAGGTCGTCGGCAGGATGTCCGGCGACACCGTGCTGATCCAAGACGCCATGGGCGAAAAGGTCAGCCACCTGCCCGCCAGACACACTCCATCCGTCCTCACATGCCCCTGTCTGCCCTCTGCTCTGAAAGCTGTAAGTCTGTAACCGTCTCCTGTGTGCCGTTCAGGTTGGCAAGTTCATTCAGCTGGTGGTCACGTTCTTGGGCGGATTCATCGTCGCCTTCGCACAAGGCTGGCTCCTCACCCTGGTGATGATGGCGACCATCCCGCCCCTCGTCGTCGCGGGGGCGGTCATGTCCAACGTCGTGGCGAAGATGGCGTCCCTCGGGCAGGCAGCCTACGCCGAGTCGTCGGTGGTGGTGGAGCAGACCATCGGGTCCATCAGAACAGTAAGCATCACAACCGAAAAGAGCACACACTGACACACACACACACACACACACACACACACACACACACACACACACAAACAAACAGATTGTGCCACCACTGCGCTGAAGCCCTCCACTAATGCGACATGCTTGGCGCCACAGGTTGCATCTTTCACAGGGGAGAAGCAGGCAGTGGAGAAGTACAGCAAGTCCCTGAAGAATGCTTACAAATCAGGTGTCCGGAGGGCCTCGCCGCTGCCTCGGCATGGGAACGGTCATGGTGCTCCTCTTCTGTGGTTACTCACTGGGATATGGTATGGTGCCAGGCTCATCTTGCTCAAGGGATACACAGGGGCCAAGGTGATGACGTCATCTTGCAGTCCTAACCGGCTCCCTGTAAGTTATCTTCAGCTAGTATTTTTGCATATAGTTTCAGTCTTTATGCTACATATACTAGCTGAATGAATTTACCAACTGCTTGGAAAAACATCACCTTGTGTCCTGAAATGCACAAAAGATTGACCATGATTGAAGTTTCTACTTTGTCATTAGCCAGTTTCCAGTTTCCAGATTCATTTCTTAGGCTTCCAGGGCATGTTCCTAAATTACAGAAGTTGGTAGTTGGGAAAGAATTAGGTTGACGATGAGATGGAATGTTTAGTCCACCATGTATTCAGCTTCCAATTCTCTTGGGGACGGAGATAAGGGAAATTGCAACAAATAAAGTTGTGATTGTGATGAT
>JAAALK010000288.1:9099763-9260456 GCA_019279435.1 Zizania palustris | reverse complement strand
GATATTGGATAGTATTCTATTGCTCAATCGACGACATTTATTCTTAAATCATTGAATGTTTGACAGCAAGTAATTGACATACAACAAAGTAGTTGATGGCCCTACTTTGACCATTACTATTTTGTTCTTCATTTCTGTGTTGATTGGCATGTGTGGGGTTGTATTCATTTTTATGAATTTATTTGGGTTGTAAAGGAGAAGACATGTTAAATTGTGAATATATTTGGTTGAATTTGGATGTTAAATTGTGTTATGCTGAAATGTGAAATGTAAAATTTTGTAAAGGATGTGTTCTAAATGTCAGAAAAAAGCAAAAAAAAAGAAATAAATTACCATTTTTTAGTGCATCGGCTGGGATGCACAGAAAAAAGCAAAAAAAAAAGATAACTTTCGTCAGCTAATGTTTGGCCGACGGAAGTTAATGATTTCCTATGGTAATTTTCGTCGGCCACGTTTAGTCGACGGAAGTTAACTAACTTCTGTCGGCGGCCGACGGATGTTAGCTAACTTCCGTCTACCCGATTCCGTCGGCCAAATGCCGACGGAAGTTAGCCTTTGCCGACGGAAGTTAGCTTCTTCCGTCGGGAAAGTGCTAACTTCCGTCGGCTTTGGCCAACGGAAGTTTCCTGGATTGTTGTAGTGTTTTCGATACGTTCTTTTAGGACTACGGTCGATAACATGTACTTGATGACATCGAACATACATACTATGGTGCACTTTGTTGATAGTACATAACGCCTTAGCTTGGTGCACGAGAAATATAAACACAAATAGAGCTTCTCCACTATGGGTATTGGATTTCGGCATCTAATAATCTTCTACTGAGATAGAAAATTACTCTTTACTTTTTATCAACCTCCTGTACTAGGACCGACCCGATGGCTTTGTCATTGGTCGATAGGTATAACCTGAATGGAATTCTCTTTTGCGGCGGCATTAGTACTGGTGGTGAGCTTAGGTATTCCTTGATTTCATCAAATACCTTCTGCTATTTTTCCCCATACAATTCTTGATCCGGCTTCAATTTTAGTAGTGGAGTGAACAACTCTATTCTTCTTGAAAGGTCATATATGAATCTTCTTAGAAAGTTTATCTTCCTGATTAGTGACTGTAACTTGGTCTTATCGGCAGGGGGCTGAGAGTTCTTGATTGCTTCAATGATGCAGTGCCTTATCTCAATCCCTCTCTCATGTACAATAAAGCCCAGAAATTTACCTGCCAATACACCAAAAGCACACTTCTCCGGGTTCATCTTTAATACATACTTCCTGGATATTTCCAACACTTGACATAGATCAGCCACATGGTCTTGAGTGTTGCTTGATTTTACCACGATGTCGTCTATGTATATCTCCACCAATAGGCCGATCAGATCATGGAAGATGCAATTCATGGTTCTTTGGTAAGTAACTCCCACATTTTTCAAGCCGAAGGTCATCATCACGCACTCATAAAGCATAATAGCACCTAGACATTGGAAAGTTGTCTTGTAGATATCTTCATCAGCCATGAAAATCTAATTATACCCTACATTTCCATCCATGAAGCTGATAATCTTGTGACCCGATGCAGCATCCACCAATAAGTCTGCGATTGGCATTGGGTATTCGTCTTTTGGGGTTGTCTTGTTTAGATCTATGAATTCAACACATATCTAGCTTCCCACTCTTCTTCCATACAGGCATGATATTCGATACCCACTCCGCAAATCAGCATGGCCTTATGAACCCTGCATCATACAATATTGTTACCTCGGCCTTGATATCTGGATATATTTCCGCCTTGAATCACCGAGGTGACTACTTAAAGAGTCGATACCCCTGCTTTATTGGGAGCCGATGTTCTACAATCGATCGGCCTAAACCTGGCATTTAATGATATTCCCATGCAAACAATACCAATAATCTCGTAATAACATAATTAATCATTCTTTATTTTATTAGGAAGTTGAGAACTTACAAAGGTTGGCCTTGATCTATCATTGGGTCCGATGTCTACTTCTTGTAGCTCATCATTTGCGGTGAAGCCCAGACCGAGTTTACCTTCTGCCTCATCGATGGTGCCTTTATAGTGTAAGCTTGGGTTGTTCATCGCTGACTAGTTTGACTCCATCGCTTGGTACCTTGAGAAAATCATTGTCCCAGGCTTTACCTGATAGACAGTCAACTCCTTCCATATCCCACACCGATAAATCGACTATTGCTACATTAACTGATTTATTAGTGGGAATAATTTCCACCTGATCACCGACCCACTACACAAGGCTCTGATGCATTATTGATGGGACACAACAATTCACATGAATCCATAGTGCCCTAGCAGTAAGTTGTAGTATCCTTTTTCTTCTATGATGAAAAATGTGGTCAGCACTGTTTTACTTCCAACCGTCAGTTCTGCATTTAGTACTCCCATTATTTCTAACGGGTTACCGCCGAAGTCCCTCAACACCATATTGGTTTTAATGAGTTCCTATGGCACTTTACCCAACTTTCGGAAGGTAGCATATGAGGTTTTAGGTGTCGATGCCCAGAGTCTTCTGTCTTGTCGAAAATTGCCGATTGGGGAGTCAATACTAGTTGAGCCATTGCTTCGGCTTGTTCGACGTTGTCTTCGGGGGCAACCCGATACTCTATAGGGAGAAAGAACACCATGTTTACCCTTGTGTTTCTTTTGTCGTCGTGATCGTCCTTCTCTTTAACTCGCCATTCACTCTTGATCCTCTTGGGCCGATCAACTCTATTTTCATGGATCTACACTTTCATTTCCCTCTGCCACAACCATTGTACTCTCCTCTTCTAATTCTTCGTGAAGATCCCGCTAGAGCACCACTATGGCTTTCCTACTGTGGCATTGCCATCGGCCGATCAGCTGCTCCGTTCAGCATTGATAGGGTTGAGCCTTTCAAGTACAGATGGCCTTGGTGGTGATAGCCTTTGATGAATGTTTAACCTTTCATGATTGTGTGACTCTATTTTGTCACAGTGGTACCTTCGATCGCTCATCCATCTGTTCCCATAATCGCTACATTCAAGGCAGTTGTCCATTGATGGTAGGTGCATTCCCTCGTTCCAACAAAACCTGAAGAATTCACACTTACAGTGAGTATTAAACTATGGGTGGTCTTGGTCACCTTCATATCCTACGTATTCATTTGTTTTTCTTTTATACTTGTCGATCAGGTTCGACAAAGTGACTCAACCCTTGCCAGTACACATGTCCTTCTTTATGCGTCAATCATCGGCATGGTGTGCATGCACCATGTTGATCGGGAAAGGATGCCCGTCGATGTTCATCGGCTTCATCCCATCGTCGAACTTGATTCGGCCTTGCTCCACGGCCAACTGAATCCACTATTGAACACCTTGCATTTGTTAGTGTGGTGTGATAGGGAATTGTGCCATTTGCAGTACTTTATTTCTCCAGTTCATCGATAGGTGGTATCACGTGGTTAGGTGGTAGTTGAATAAGTTTCTCTTTGAAAAGAAGGTCAAATATCCTACTTCACCTCCTTATCGTACGCTCTCACCCAAGGACATGTGACCTGCTTCTTGTTTCTGGACCATTCAGCTAGCCCGACTTCTGCATCGGACTCATTGTCCTCGTCGGACTCTGAAGGGTATGCCGGAGTATATACAACTTTCTTTTGATATTTATCCCTTCCTGCTTCATAGAATCGGCTCTCATGTGCTGATACCCTCTGTACCATGTGCAAGAGGCTCTCAAACTCTTTTGATGAAAATATCTCCTTTATCGGGTTTAGGAGTCCTTGGAACGCCAACTCCGCTACCGCTAGTTGCGTGTCGCTGAGGTTCAAGTTATAGCATCTGCTCCATACATCACAGAACTTCTGAATATAATCCTACACCAACTCGTCCATTCTCTGCCTTACTGTCGTTAAGTTGGTGAGTTTAATCTCATGTATGTCGACGAAGAAATACTCGTGAAACTTTTTCTACCGGTGGTGATGAAAACCAGGTGAAGGCCGATCCCGATAATGATAGCGAGAAGAATCGGACCTTCGGTGCTTCATTGGCTGATGCCTCCACACACTGGGCAAGAAAATGGTTGATATGCTCGATCATGGAGACCGAGTCTTGCCGCGAAAATTTGGTGAAGTCGGGTACTTTGTATCGGTTTGGCAATGGCACCCAATCAAACAACTCCGGGTATGGCCGCCGATACATGTATGTCTGGTCCTTGGGTTTGAGCCCAAATTGGTCCCGAATAACTTCAGTAATCCGATTAGCCCAATCTTCCTCCTGCTGGTTTGGAACAAGCTACCGATTAGACATTGGGGTCTGCTAGTACTGGTTAGGGATGGCAATCGTGTTCGATTACCCATTTACCCACGGGTAAAAACCCTATTAGGGTCAGGTTTGTTCTCAGTTTCATACCCGACGGGTAAACGGGTACGGGTATAGGTATCAACTACCCATACCCGTTTACCCGATTATCCTCACTATAAAAAATAAATCTGAAACCCTAAAACCACCTACCCTTCTTCTCTCTCCTCCCTCCCCTCACCAGCCGCCACCTCCTCCAATCTTCCCTCTCTCCTCCCTCCACTTCTCTCATGCACCATAATGTGCTCATCTCCGTCGGCGTGCTCATCTCGCACCCCTGTGCCCTTCTGATCACCATCGCGCTCCTGCGCCCGAGTTGGCCTCTGTGGCCGCACGCGCTCCCGTGCGCTTCCGAGCACCGCCACGCTCGCACTGGCCCGCGCAGATGTGAGCGGTGAGCCCACACCTCCCGTTCCCTTCCGAGCACCTTCACACTCTCGTGCGTGAGCTAGCATGCGTGGTCGGGTGCCCCCGTGCGCTACCGAGCACCGCTACGCGCCCTCACTGCCCCCCGTGGCCATGCGCGCCACCGAGCACCGCCCTGTGCCGTCCAGGCCGAGTCACCGACCCCTTTCTCTGTTTTGTTCAGTTTTTTTTCACGGGTAAATGGTTATACCCACGGGTATATGGCACCCACGGGTAACGGGTATGGGCACGGGTTTTTACCTATCGAGTAAATGGGTAGGGGTATGGGTATGCACTACCCATACCCGTCATACCCGATTGCCATCCCTAGTACTGGTCCAACCGAATGGCGTTGTACCCGTGTTGCTCTTTGTCTGTGCAGGGCTATGCTCCGTAATATGCAGTTTGGTGGTACCCCTGAGGAATACCATCGGGTGCCCCCCTTGGCAGCATGAGATCTAGCAACACATTTTTTGCGACACCATATGTTACCTAGGGTACTTATTGCCTTATCAGCCCGTGTGGAGTAGCCGTGGGCTGTGGCACTGACATGCCCCTCCCGGGACCATACGTTGTGTTTTGCAACAAATCCTGCCTGCCAACCCCTTGGAACATAGGAGCTAGTGGTTGAACCGTTCTACTTCCTTTGTGACTGAACGATGCATTCGGTGGTTCCAGCCTCATCGGCCCTTATGGCGGTGGTGTCGGCCGAGTATGCTGTGGGTTTTGGAGTAGACGTGGCTGACCAATAAGGAAATATGTGGGACCTTGCGCTGGTTCATGAGCCATAGTGTCGTCAATGGTCTTCTTGATCAATCCGTGCAAAGTGTTGACCAATACCTCTGACTGATTGATTAGGGCATGATGGAGTGTGTTGTTGATGATTTCTTGAAAACTGGCCCAAGGGCTTTCGATCAGTTGACTGGTTTCTCTAGTCAGAATCAGCTTTGGCAAATGATTTCTCAGGTTAGGGCCAAATCAAGTCATGCTGAAGGATTCGAGGCACGCTTCTGGTAGTCATCTACATGATTCTGTACCTCTACTCTCTACTCATCGGTCAGTGTATCCAGGGTGACCGGAATGATGTTACTATTATTGAGTTTTCCCACCATGGTTGAGTTGTTCGAAGATGGTCCCACCAGGCATGCCAAAAACGTGTTGGTGTCATTTTGGTCACACGTGTGGCCTAGAAGGTTCTAAGCGTGCCAATCAGTTTGACCCTGCAACTGATAAGAGACAAGGAAAACATTAGTAGCAAGGCCGATCGGCTATCAAGCCGATGACCATGCTGATAAGAAATAACCGTGAATAACAGCACCTATCAGCTATTGAGCCGATAGAAAAATCCAGACCATCGCGATCGGTTATGTCATCGGCCTATACGAGAAACACGCCATCGAACTGATAGATGTGTGAATGGTACATTGCGCATGAAGGACGATGAATAATCCCTGATGTCAATAAGATATATCGTGGAATTAAAGATAACCTACCATCTTGTACTCCGATAGAAACTAAATTTAGTATATTTGAAAATGCCTCCATACTATTAAATCATTATAATAGCATGATCGAATCTAACCAAGACAATTGCTAAATCATGAATGACTAATAATACTTCAACATATCGAGCATACTTTATTTAGATGAATGATGTACAACATAAATAAGATGCAATAGATCAAGATATCAGACTCAATCGATGAAGCCTCAAACTATGATACCAAACTTACGTCAATCTAAGAGTTTGTAGCGATGCAGCCTTAGACCTAGCAGATACACCAAGACAAACCAGCAATCGTACTAACCAAACCAATGCTTCAAGAGACCTAACAGATACACCTAGTATATCTTGGCCTTCGGGTTGTGAGATGCACTGGAGTAGGGGGGAACAAACTCCGGCTTTGTATAATATCCCATTGACAAGCTTAAAATTTCGATCCCTTGCTTGCAACCTTCGAAAATCCGGGCTTTCTGACGAGAATGTGCTGTTTTGCAAGACATTCATTATCGGAGCCCGCCAATCTGTAGCTGGGATACAAAGGACTTCTGCGGAAGGTAATTGATTTACTGTGGGCTTGACTAGTTCTTCATAGAAAGCACCCTCCGGGAGGTCCAATGCTCCGGCTGCAGCCTTCGCTAGAATGTCTGCAAGTTGATTATCTGTTAGAGGGATACTTCGAACAGAAAATCCTTTGAACATTGCTTCTGTCTTGCGGATTTCTTCTAGATACTTTGCCAGATGTGGGTTAATTGCTTGAAATCTTTTGTCAACATGCCCTGCGATGACTTGGGAATCTGTTTTAATTATTATCCTTGCTACTCCAAGTGCCTTTGCTTTTCGGAGGCCTAGCAGGATTCCTTCGTACTCTGCGATATTATTGGTGGTATTAAAGTTGAGCCTCGCAGAGTACATGGCCTTTTTCCCTAACGGCGATATTATTACAGCTCCAGCTCTGGCACCAGATGCCTGATAGGCTCCGTCAGAAAAAAAATTGTCCATAGACCTTCGAAGGGTTCTTCTGGAGCCCAAACCGCAGATGGAGTCCACTCTGCTACAAAGTCAGCTATGATTTGGGATTTGATAGTTGTTCTCGTCATGAAGGAAATTCCAAAGGGGGCTAGCTCGATAGCCCATTTTCCGATCCTACCCGTAGAATATTTGTTCTGAAGCATATTACCAAGGGGATACGAGGTAGGAACGATTAGGTTATGTGCTAGACAGTAATGCCTTAGCTTCCGCGAGGCCATTACTAAAGCATAAGCAAATTTTTTGAGCTCGGAGTATCTTGTCTTTGCTCCGGACAAAGCTTCTAAGACGAAGTAAACTGGGTTTTGCACCAGCTTTCCTTTAAGCTCAACCTCTATGATCAATACTGCACTTACTGCGGAGCCTGTTGCTGTAAGATAAAGAAGGAGAGTTTCTTCCAGGAGGGGCACAGTAAGTGTCGACAGGCTTCCGAGGTACTCTTTGATATCATCGAAGCTCTTTTGGCACTCCGGCGTCCAGTTGAAACTTTCGGACCTCTTTAGAGCTTTAAAAATTGGAAGGCTTCGTTCGGCTGATCTGGCCAAGAATCTGCTGAGAGCTGCGAGCCGTCCTGTTAGCTTCTGGACCTGCTTCAAATTTTCTGGTGGAGCCATTCTTTGCAATGCACTTATCTGTGTCGGGCTAGCTTCGATTCCCCTACTCGAAACTAAGTACCCTAGCGGTTTTCCTGCTTGCGCCCCGAATATACATTTTTTTAGGGTTAAGGCGAACTCCACATACTCGGAGGCTCTCAAATGTTTCCGCTAAGTCTAGGCTATGATGGTGCTTTGCAGCACTCTTTATTACAATATCATCCATACAGGCTTCGACATTTCGGATTATTTGATGAGAGCCTTAGCTATGAAACGTGAGAATGTGGCTCCGGTATTTCGCAAGCCAAAAGGCATTCTCACATAACAAAATACTCCGGATGGGGTTATGAAACTTGTCTTGGCTTCGTCCTCGCGCTTTAGCCAGACTTGGTGATAACCGGAGTAAGCATCCAAGAAACTCAGTAATTCGAAGCCAGCCGTAAAATCCACCAGCTGGTCTATTCGGGGCATAGGGTAGGGGTCTTACGGGCATGCTTTATTTAATGATGTAAAATCAATGCACATGCGCCATTTGCCGGAGCCCTTTTTCCTGACAAAAACAGGGTTAGCTAACCACTCCGTGTGGGCTACTTCCCTGATGAAGCCAGCCCTTAGCGATTTTTCCACTTCTACCTTGGCGAGGTCTGCCCTCTCTACAGATAACTTACGGAGCCCCTAGCGTACTAGCCTAGCCTTCGAGTTGACAAGCAGGCTATGCTCGATGATACTCCGGTCAACTCCGATGATGTCTTCGTCAGTCCACGCAAAGATGTCCAAATTTTGCTTGACTACTTCTTCCAACAAAGCAGCTATCTCCGGAGATAGCCCCTTGCCAAACTATATTGGGTATTCTTTGCCATCCTTCAGAATTATCTTCGTGACGACATCACCTTCTGGGCTTGGCTTGAGGGAAAGGCCCTTCGAAGAGTTTAAAGACTCCGGAACCTTCTCCGTGTGCTCCGACACATTGTGCACTTGCCAAGGGTCCAATGGCCCACCGTGGCCATACTCTGTTCTTCGGGCTATAGCTTGGTCTCCTGAGATAGTGAGAACTCCACCTTGCATGGGCATCTTGAGACATAGGTAGTTGTGATGTGCTATAACCCCGAACTGGTTCAACATCCCCCGTCCGAAAATCGCGTTATAGGCATATGGGGCGTCAACGACGTCGAAGATCACCTCTTCCACCCTGGCTAAGGGCCCCTCTCTAAAGGCAACCTCGAGGCCTATCTGGCCGAGGGCATCGAGAGGCGGACCTGCGAAACCTTGAAGTGGTGGGCCGCCGGAAGTAAATGGCTCCGAGGAATGCACATCTGATCGAAGGCCTGGACAAAAAGTATTTCTACGGAGCTCCCGCCGTCCACCAAGATCCTTCTAACTTCAACCCTAGCTATATCTGCTAAAATGACCAAGGGGTCAGCATGGGGGAACTTCACCCGGCAGCATCATTGGCAGTAAAGGAAATAGGTACATGAGACAATTCGGGCATTCCCTCCGCGGAATTCGAGGTCCCAATGTGTCCTACTTCGTGGACATATTCTCACCGCTACCTTTTCAACATGTTACCGAGGGTCCCCCCTCCGGAGATGGGCAAGACCACTCACTTGCCGCGGTCTTGGGGATCTTCCTGCTTCGGTGGTGGCATAATGTTGGCCACCGGTAGCTGCATGGGTGCTTCGGGGATGCCGGCTCGGGCCACGATTTGCACAGGCTCCAAACGTGCCGCTGGAGGGGCTCCATCCGAAGTACCTCGCCCTGTACTTCGTCCCAGGTATTCACCTCGAAGGGTTAATACCGGCTTACAATCCTTCGTGTCATGGCTTCTATTATCGCCATGCACGCAGCAGAAAAAGCTCTGGCGCCTGCCAACAATTCTTTCTTTGGGCTTCGGAGCTCCAACCTTGAAGCCTTGCGCCTGCTGAAAGTTGGCAGGTGCCTTCGGGGCAGAGGGTGCAATGTTCAACACCTCCGAGCGGAAGTGCTTTTTTCCCCACCTGTGATCGTTGAAGCGATTGTCATGAGGGGTTTGCGGAGAGGTTGAGGCTTCGGGCTCCATCTTCACTTCCCGAAGGGCTAGTGTAGGTATTGCGGTTCTTCGGAGACAGCCTTCCTCCGCTTTGGCATACTGATCAAAGTATGCCATCAGTTGTGCCATGGATGACACCGGTTTCCGATGAAGCATTCTGAGGAGATCTGGGTTCAATACCCCTTCGCGGGCGGCGTTGACTACCGACGAGGTAGACAAGCCCTTGATCTGCGATTTGGTGTGGGCGAAGCGCGTGAAGTATTCCCGAAGCATCTCCCCTGCTCGCTGCTTCACCTGAAATAAACTCCCAGTCGACATTGGGGCCACAAACATACCTTGGAAGTTGCTTACAAACTTCCTTTTCAACTGCTCCCAGGACTTGATTGATCCTGGCCTCAGAGACCAGAACCATTGGAGAGCTACACCTTTAAGAGCGAGGGGGAAACACTTCGCCATAGTGTTATGCACCCCTCCGCTGGCTTCTATCGCCAGAGCATATGAGCGAGCGAATTCTCCGGGGTCATACCCACCGGAATACTTGTGCAACTTTGAGGCTTTGAACCTGGGATCGAAGGGCACCTTTTGCAGGTCCGAATGCAGCGGAGACTCATCATCGAAGGATGCATTCTCAGCCTCCTCCTAGACTTGGATAGCTTCGGGAAGGTTGCCACACCACTGTCTTGGGGCCCTTTTGGAACCTAGGTGGAAGCTTGAGAGCAGAGTCGACCAGCGGTATCTTGCCTCCACCTAGCCACTTCTTCCTGAAGTCATGCTACTTGAGTAGCCTCGTCCTCAAGAAGGTCTTCGTCTCCTTCGGAGGGGAGCTTCGGGTCTCGGGAACTAGCGTAGTCGGTCTAGAGCACCGTAGGAGCAGCTCGAGGGCCTCTGGGTACTCGACGTCTGGCAACCCCTTCGGGGGTTATCAGGATGGCTGAAGGTCCTGCTCCGTTGGTCCAAGGGGACCTTCAGGGAGGATCCAAGGCTAGGCTCCGCTTGGGAGGCATAGCTAATGAAGATGAGGTCCAAAGGCCGAGGACTTCGATTGGTTTGGGAAGGCGAGGAAAGGCCTTCAAACTGCACTAAGAAGCCCCTTACCAAAGGGTGCACGGAATCTTGAGACTCCGAAGCTCCCTTCGCAAGTGCTCTTCGAAGTACAGTCAGCAGTAGAGAACCAGCTTTTAGAACTAGGATCCCCACGGACGGCGCCAACTGTTGGCGTAAAAGATTACGCTAACAGGTTCTCTAAGATTAAGAACTCACAAATAGTGGATTTGTGCTGAGAACTATCTCAAGCCTCCGAATTGGATAATAGCTTAAGTAGTCTGAAATTGTGTATTGAATAGCTGAGTATTCGATGCCTATTACAGGGTAAGAAGGAGGGTATTTATAGGCAAAAAGTCTAAGGAAAAGACCTATTTACCCCTCAATTACAACTGACATAGTGGAAACTATTCGGTACCCCGAATAGGGTTAAAATAGTAAAATCTACCCGAAGAAAGAAGATAAAGCAAACATCTTATCAGTCTTGTTGTTTTCCACCGAAGCTTCATAGCCTACGGAGGGTACCTTCGAATTGTAAGCCGAAGCACCCTTCGGCTTAAAAACTTCACCACCTTTGGGCATAAACACGAGCTTCGATGCCGGTAAGTTATCTTTGACTGTCAATCTCTAAAGTCCTAAGGGTGAAGTATTTTCCCCCAACAGCCACGTATAACAATATGGATAGACTTTTTTGACCAACCTTTGACTGGACTCCTTTGACTTCTGTTGACCTTGCTGCTAGGCTTGGACCTAACCAATTTTTGTTGTCAACAGCAACATTGTTAGAAGAATATGACCACTATTGTATTTAATAAACCAAAATAAATTGGAGGTCTAGATGCATCAAAATTCACTTTCAATCATATCATGATATCAAGGTAAGTCTCGTATTTTTCAGGCTTCGCTTGATATTTTAAAATTTAAAAACAAATAAGGTGCATGTTGCTGTTCAAATGTCGTCACCTAGATATTTCAAAATTTCTTTAAAATTAGTGGATAAGGACTAAAAATGGACTCAAAGACATGAATATGATTTTTTTTATAAATTTTAGTTTAGTATTTCAGACACTTGAGGTTCAAATCTCACCTATTTTAATTGAAATCCTAGAGAAAAATTAATGGATTAAAAATAGAAAATGGATCTAGAAAAATGTAAACATTTTACATGGCATAAGATATATTCTATTTTGAGTGTCAAAACAATTCAAGCTCAAACTAAATTGCAAATATCACATATGCTCAAAACATTTTTTCACACTCGGCAAACCTAAAAAATTGTCCATCCAAACATGCTGTTAAGACCTCCGTTTGCACTGTTTTTTATTTTTTGCTGTGTGTACGATAAAAACAATCGGCAAACAAGTGTTCGCCGAGTGTAAAAAGTTCATCGAGTGTTTTCCCGTAGTGAGTACCTTCTCTTGGATGCATAGATTAAGCAATTGGAGTTAAGTTTTACATTTAATTGTCCTCTTAAATTGGTTTTCCATCAATTTATTATATCAATGTTTCAGGAATATTATATTATCTTCATCCTTGTCATTCATGATAAGATAAAAGGGCTATATTTTGATAAGCATTTATGATATCTCTAATAATGCAGGCGCTTGAAAAGGTGTTTAGAAAAAATAATTGTTTTATCTTACCACTTAGGATGAGATATGTGCAAATATTCCTGAGCTAGCATCAGTCACTACGAGAAAACATATATTTGAAGAGTGTCATAGACACTTGGCGAAACCTTGTTTACACTCATCGAAGGCTTTGTCAAGTGTTGCACTCGACTAATAAACACTCGGTGACGTTGCTCCCGACAAATAGGGATTCACCGAGTGTTTTTTATCGGGTACTCGGTGAACCCTTCATCGAGTGCCACACATGACACTCGACAAACAAAAGTAACTTCATAGTGTGCAAACTAACATGACAGTGGATTTGCCGAGTGTCAAAATTTGACACTCGGCAAACAGAAAAACTAAAAAAACAAAATGTCGGCGTGACACGGCGCGGCGAGGCCATGGCGTGGCAAGGCGGGGCGTTGGGTGGAGCTGACGCGGGATGGGGCACTGGGGCGGGGCATGGCTAGGCATGACAGGGGTCACCAGGGCAAGATGTGACCTATCATAACGGGGTCGGGTCAGTGACGGGGCGGCGACATAGGGCAGTGGAGATGGGGCCAGGTAGACCAGTGGATCCAAGTGGTGCAGCTCCAGGTGGGTTGGTGGGGCCGAGAGATGGCAACGCCATGCAGGGCGTTGGGGTCGGGCACGGAGGAACCGAGCGATGGCTTCGGTGGAACCTAGCGGCAACGAAGGGAAGAGAGAGAAGAGGAGGAGAGGAGGCTGGAGAGGGGGCTCCTTTTGATGCCAAAAAATTTTGTGCGCTGAAATTTCGTTGAGGAGTGCACTGTTTCAATTTCAGAGTGCGGGGAAGAAAATTTTGGGCGCACATGCCGAGGACTTGCCGAGTATTTCAAATCCAACACTCGTCAAATATTTTTTTCCATTTTTTAAAATATTGTGAGATGTGATTTTCATTCTTTTTCTCAAAAAATTTTGTGAAACATTTTCAAATTTAGTGTGTAAGACCTGATTTTTAAATTTTTAAAAATTAGTTAAATTTGTTTTTGTCTTTTTAAAAAAAATTGTTAAATTTTACATGATTGAATTTAAATACTAGAAATTCAATTAATGAATTAAAAATATTAACTAAAATATAAAAATACCAAACAAATTTCATAGGATAAAATAAGTTGACTTTTGATTAAAGAAAATGTTTCAAGTTCAAGCAAAAATTTAACCATAAATTTGCTTTCAAACCTATCTCATTCCTTCTCTAAATGCTAATTCCTCTCAAAATCTCTTATTTCCTTCTCTAAATTTGTTTTATTTTGATTGTAGAAAAATGCAATTACGAACAAAGAACTAATCATCAAATTTCTTTCAAACCTAACACATTCCTTCACTACATCCTATCTTCTCAGATAATCTTAAGTTTCTTAACATCCAACATGACAACTTTTTGGAAAACTTTTTAATTTTTTATCACAACATCTATGTATTATATCATAATACCATGATAAGTTTCATGTTTTTTAAGATTTTATTTGATTTTTTAGAATTAAAAACTATTAAGTTCCACGTTGTCGATAGAGTGTCGTACCCTAGCTTTTTCAAAATTTCTTTCAATTCAGTGCATAAGAACTCAAAATATACTAAGAAATATGAATATGGTTTTTTTATAATTTTTTGTTCATTATTTTAGGCACCTGTAGTTCAAATTTCACTTATTTCAATTTAAATATATTGGTGTCTTTTTTGGTCACACGCGTGGCCTAGGAGGTCTGCTTAACTCTAATGCAGGTCCTACAATCTTAGAAAAAATGGGTTTCTAAGCGTGCCAATTAGTTTGACCCTGCAACTAATATGGAATCAGAAAGAATGACGTCAGTAGCAAAGTCGATCAGCTATCAAGTCGATGACTATGATGAGGATAAAAGAATTGAAAGTAACAGTGTGTTGACGCAGAAATGTGCCCCACACTTGGGCCGGTTCAACGTCCAAAAGTATCGCAATGATACCGACGCCGCGTTCCGACAACCCTAGATAGTGACAAGGGATTTGGAGTCGCCAGGCAATCAGATAAATAATCGATATTTTAATCCAATTGGCCGAAAAGTACTAGTAACAATGTAAACAGTAGCAAAATGATCAAAATACCTGGAATCGGCCAATTCGGAGGCCGATTCGGAGTTACAACGGAGATTGGTCCGAAGGGTCCCTAGGGCACCTTCGGCCTCAGGATCGGTCAGACCAGAGGTACAACCTCGGTCGGACCGGGGTTGCGAAGGGGCTCCGGGAGAAGTCCCGAAGATATCTGCGAAGTAGGCTCCGGCGTAGCGCGGAGGGTCCCGGTTAGACCGACGGAGCACTCCTGGTCGGACCAGCGAGGTAGGCTTCGACACGTACATGCTCCAGTGCGGCGCAATGCGAAGGGGCTTCGGGCGCAACCTTCGGACTCCAGCTCAACGTGGTGTGGAGGTCCCCGGTCAGACTAGCGAAGTGCCGTCGGTCTGGCCGGCTATTGCCGACAACAGCGTGACGAGGTCCGGTCAGACCGAGACCCCAACGTCGGTCGGACCGAAGTAACAGATCGGATCTGCCCAACTTCGGTAGTCCAAGCAAACGATCTTCAATCGCCTCCAAACTTTGCAGAGGTGTTTAGGAAAGCAATTGATCTGCAAAGATAATAAGAGATCAAACACAATTCGGCCAGAGGGCCTGATGGAGGGGGAATTGGATGGCCCGATCTTTGGGTGAGTTGATAAGAAGATAACTTCGATTGGTGGGAGATGACGTTGACGACCCGACTACAACCGTACGAGACGTTCGTGTAGTGCCTTAGCGATCGATACACCAACTCCAAGGGTTGTTGATCTTATCGGTGATCAACCTTGTTCCTACAAGCAATCGAAGAACGAGCAAGAACAAGATAAAGGAACAACTACAATTGTTGGATAAGAAAGATGCACAAAGGGTAGTTGGGGTTCTGAAATGTGAAACCGGCGATCTAACCGATCACGGGTTTACACGGACAAGTAGCATTGGCTAAACTTTTATCTAATCAAAACCCAAATTACAACTGAAGTCTCTAGGGTTATTTATAGCCCTAGGGACGTTCCCAAAGTTTGGAAACTTATTACATATGGAAACTACTAATTATTTCCTAAATAGATTGACAAGAAAAAAAGAAACACGCATTGATTTTGTGATTGTGATCTCCTCCGATGGAATCTGGATATGTAGCTAGATCTATTGGAAAGAGGACGTCTCAATCTTTCGAAAAAGTCCACGATCATCCAAATCAGAGCTGCCATGTAAAAGTTGTGCACGTTTGAATTTGTTGCTGTCCATGCAGTCCGAATCCGTGTCGAAATTGTGTAGAAGTTAATCTCCACTTTCTCTTGGCACATAAATAATGTCCCAAAATTGTATATTATGTTTTATGGCCTTGACTTGGTCCCCAATCAACTTCCATGATGTTCCATGCCCTTTGTGCGCTCTCAACGTGTCGCTTGATCCATGTGAGAATTTCTGTAATTGAAATTAAAAGTATCTCATGGTGTAGCATCCATGGTTCAAATAAATAAAATTTAAATCTAACGTAGAAAGCATGCACCTTAGTTTGTTTGCTCACAATCATGGTCATATCCGAGCTAGTGATGTCCTCATCAGGGCCGAATTGCCGAGTAGGGTGATAAAAACCGATAAAAGGATAGCAATCCGTTACGTGGATTAACGAGAGGTTCACAAGCGAACCAGCAAGGGTTACCATGATTACGGACGCGGCAGACGGAGGGCTTTCAAGCAAACCCATGAAGAAGTGAAAATAAAGAAAAGTAAATGTGATTCAAAGCTAGGGCTTTGGATTTTTGAGATTGGAGAGAGGGCCCTTGAATCGGCCTTGCCCCTAATATTTATAGGGGGTGGGCTGGTTATCCCTGGCTAGAGATAGAGTTAGATGTGGCCAAAACCCTGTTAAGATAATATTTGGGCAAAAATACCTCGAATCCTCCTCGGATCCATATTTGGACCCTGGCCGGTCTGACCGAGCCCATGGGTTTGGTCTGACCGGACCTAGCCGGTTGGACTGGCCTACCATAGCCAGTCAAACCGGCCTTTGCCAGGTTTGACACATTTTTGGTCAAAAATACCATTTTTCAGTATTTGCCTAGTTTGACCATTAATGCCATTTTTTGCTATAAACACATGCCCCCCTGCCTTTTAGCAAACTCAGTGAGCTAAAAGCATGACGGGCCTTGGGCGATACTTGCAATATAGGCCTTTTAACACTTCAAGTGTTTTTCCACACACTTGGGAAGTACTTTTTCAAATACCTACCATGGTTTGATAATAGGATTAAGCATCGACATAGGTGCTAGCTGGATATTGTCGAACTTTTGACAAGCTTCACACCCTTTATAGTATCTAAAACAGTCTTCAGTCATAGTTGGCCAATAAAAACCCGCCCTTTTGAGCATCCAACTCATTTTCGGGGCCGACTGGTGGGTAACGCAAAGCCCTTCATGAACTTCTCCTACAGCAACTCTAGCTTGATCGGAGTCCAAACACTTCAAAAGTACTCCATCGATAGTTCAATGATACAACACATCGTGAAGCAAAACAAACTTGAACGCCTACCGCTGAACCTTTCGATCAACCCTTTGATTCAGATTTATTAAATATCGGACGATTGGGATCCTCCAATTGTCCTTGCTAATCAAAGGGGTAGTGGCCAAATTCCCTTTAGAATTGGCCTCCACGTTTTCCATGTGGACTTGCCCCCGAGTGCTAAACCCCCTTGACAACAGTCGGTCGGACCGACCATGTTGGCCCAGTTCAACCGGCTATTGCCGGTTGTCTGGCACGGGTCGGTCTAACCGTCCTGACATAGCCAGTCGGACCGAGAATGCAAGGGTGGTCCGACCGTGCTTACAAAGCCGGTTAGACCGACATCAGTACTCTTGGGTGCTACATTGTCTTCAAGCATCGGCTTTTCTCGTGTGCGGAACTTACCTCTTCTAATTTGATAGCCTGATGCCTGTTGAGCCAAGTCATTTGCAAGTGAGTTGGCCTCTCTAGATACATGAGTAATCTCAAAATCGTTAAAGTTAGCAATTAGGTATAAACACTTATCCAAGTATCTATTTAGTAGACCGTTAAAACATTAAGCAAGCTTGGCTACTTGTTGCACAACTAATAAATAATCGCCATATGCACGAACATATTTCACACCCATGGAGTTTAACAACTTGAGACCTAGCAACAGGGCCTCATATTCGGCTTGATTATTAGTTGAATGAAAATCTAGACGGGTCGAGGTCTCAAAGTGCATACCATTTGGTGATACGAGCACCACTCCAACACCTTGGCCATTTTTGCAAGTCGAACCATCGAAATAAAGTTTCCATGGTAATACTTCAATCAAAGCGACTTCATCGCCCCAATTGATGTCTACATGGTGATCTACTATAAAATTAGCAACGACTTGGCCTTTCATAGCTCTCAACGGTCCATAAGCCTAATCATATTCAATTAACGCATACGCCCACTTGCCGATTCTACCACTTAGAATCGGCATTTGCAACATGTACTTTATGACATCTGTTTGGCAAGTGACAACCCATGTGCTAGGGAGAAGATAGTGATGCAATTTGGTACACATGTAATAGAGGGATAAACACAAACGCTCCACAAACACGTACCTTGTCTCGGCATCCAGAAGTCGATGACTCAAGAAGGTGATGATGTACTCAAGAAGGCGTCGATAAGCACTCTTTGATTTTCTCAAAGGCGCGTTGCTGGCTTGCCCCCCAAGTGAACTTGGCTTCATTTTTTAGCCGGAGTATCGGGACGAAAGCATCCATTTTGCCAGACAAGTTAGATATAAAGCATCGCAAATAATTAACCTTGCCTAGCAGTTTCTGCACATCTTTCTTACATGTCGGCGCTACACATCCTCTAATTTTCTCAAGCCTCTTAGGATCGATTTCAATGCCTCTTTCATGAATCATGAATCCCAAGAACTTACCCACCGACACGCCAAAAGCACACTTGAGCGGGTTCATTTTTAAGCCATACTAGCACATTCTTTCGAAAGCAACTCTCAAATCGGCGAGGTGGTTCTCCATAGCGTCTGATTTGATCACAACATCATCTATGTAAACCTCTAACATAACTCCTAGCAAGTCATGAAAGATTAAATTCATGGTACGTTGGTATGTGGCGCCAGCATTCTTTAAACCAAACGTCATTACTACCCACTCAAACAAGCCGACAAAACCCGAGCAGCGAAAGGCCGTTCTAAAAACGTCATCTTCGGCCATAAAGATTTGATTATAACCAGCATTGTCGTCAAGAAAACTTAGTACCTTGTGTCCCGGGGCATCGCTGATCAACATGTCGGCTATTGGCATGGGAGACTCATCTTTCGGAGTGGCTTTGTTCAAATCCCTGAAGTCGACGCAGATGCGGATCTTGCCACTCTCTTTCTTCTCGACAGGCACGATGTTAGCGACCCATTTTGCATACCTGCATGGCCTAATAAACATGTCGCTAATAGACGTCAACCTCCTCTTTAACTCGGTCATAGATGGCCAAATTGAAGCAACGCGGCGGCTGCTTATAAGGCCTAAACCTGGGTTTGATGGGGAGCCGATGCTCAACAATCTCTCGGCTTAACCCAGGCATCTCGCTGTAGTCCCATGCGAAGCAATCAACATACGATCGAAGTAATTTTATTACTTTGGCCTTTACATCATTACTCAAATTCTGATTTACAAATGTTGGCCTCGGAACACTACCATCTCCTATGTCTACTTGTTCCAAAGGATCGGCCGACGAGAAGCCTTTACCTAGTTTCTCTATTTCGCTAAAATCTTCAATGGCTTCGGAAATACCGTCTTGAGAAGACCGATATTGCGCCACATGAGACTTTAGCCAATCAAGATTAGCACTGGACATTCTACTATCTTAGACACAACCGAGCCACACCGGCCGGCTTCACAGAAATAGGAACGAACCTACCCTCTGATACGCTGATAAAATCGTAATCCAAAAGGTCCCATCCCGACAAGCATTCTATCTCATCATGGGCGGCGTCGCCAGACGCATCGGCCAAACACACATGGGCTGATGTATCGACGTGTACTATCTCGACTTCGTCGCCATCCCATTGGATTAGGTGTTGATGCAGGGTAGACGGCACACACTGATTTGCGTGGATCCAATCACGCCCAAGCAATACATTATAATTACCTTGCACGTCGATGACGAAGAAGGCGGTAGGTACTAGTAACAATGTAAACAGTAGCAAAATGATCAAAATACCTGGAATCGGCCAATTCGGAGGCCGATTCGAAGTTACAACGGAGATTGGTCTGAAGGGTCCCTAGGTTTGACACATTTTTGGTCAAAAATACCATTTTTCAGTATTTGCCTAGTTTGATCATTAATGCCATTTTTTGCTATAAACACAGTGCTTGTCGGTCGTGGGGCCGATGACCATGGCAATGCTATCGGGGCTGAGTGCATCATCGGCCGATATGATAAGGTATTTGCACGTAAAGGTCGATGAATACCTCCCAAAGTAGATAAATATAACGCGAAATTAAAGATAACCTATCGGCTTGTACTTCGATAGAAATTGAATTTAGCGTACTAGAGAAAATATCCATACTACTAAATTATCATAACAGCAAGATCGGACCTAACCAAGACAGTCGCTAATTATGAAAAAATCAATAATACTTCAAAATATCGGGCATGCTTTATTCATATGAATGGTATACAACATAAACCAGATACAATAGAATGAGATGTCAGACTTAATCGATGAAGCCTTAAACTACGATACCTAACTTACATCAATCTAAGAGATCATGACGATGCAGTCTTAGACCTAGCAAATACACCAAGATAAACCGGTGATCGCACTGACCAGGATGATACTTCAAGAGATCGATATGATGCAAGACTTGATGAACATTGACCTAGCCGATACGATCGTCAGGGTGGCGGGACTCACCTCTTCACTGAAGATCGGAATGATGTAGCTCGGTTCCAAGTGCCAAGCCTCGTCAGAATTAACCTTGGGAATCCAAGGGTGGCAATGCGCCAAGAAGTAGTTCTGTTGTGGTTAATTGTGTGTTTGACCCTAGCTAATAGATACATATGTATAGTTTGGAAACTTGTCCAAGCAATTTCCATCATAACTGATTCTAGCTTCATCTCAATCTTCTCTTATCTCTATCGGTTTTTTCATATCTGGTCATTTGTAACAATATGGACGGTCTTATTTGAACAACTTTTGATCGGACTTCTTTGACTTCTGTTGACCATGTGGCATCGTTAGTGGGCCTGGCCTTTACCAAATCTTGCCGTCAACAAAATCCTAGAAACATACTTAATGAATTAAAAATAGCAAACTGAACTAAACAAATGTGGAATTTTTACATGGGACAATGTATTTTGTATTTTTAGTATAGAAAAAAATTCAAGATAAAACCAAATTGGAAATATCACATAGGTCGAAATAATGTTCACACACAATTTTTTGGGAGGTTTGTCGAGTGTTTTTCAAAAAACATTTGGCAAACCTACTGTCTTTGTCAAGTTAACACTCGACACATCCGAAAAAAATTACCACGCAAGGATGTCGTCATGATGTCTGTTAGTATCGGTTTTTGCCGAGTGTATTTTCCAAAAACACTCGGCAAACAATTGGTTTGTCGAGTGCCCAAAATAATGCACTCGGCATAGTTTTTGATACTCTGCGAATTTGAGTTTTCCCGTAACGAGTATGTGCATACTTAAATTAAATAAACATCAATGGTATTGAAGGTACCTGCACTACTAGAGAACATGTTATATGTAGCAAGCCGTAACAACAAATTTTAACATGGTGCATACCAATACACAGAATATTGGTCATAGATTAAGCTTTTTATGGTAACCAAGTGATTAACTTGAATTATTATCTTTAATAGGTTGTCAGTACCAACCGTTATGGATAAACATCTCTCCAATGTAGGATGACGTACATCTATAATAGCTCATCAGCATAAACTATTATAGGTGACTATAAGTTATCTCTAACGAGTGTTGATGTTTCAACCATTTGAGATGAGAAGTTTTATGTAACAGGTAATAGTAGTTATGAATTGTTTTTATGATATTTGGTAGTATCTATAATGATTTATTATTACAATAACTTAAATAGAGAATATAACTTAAATGTCGGGCAATACATAACCCAAACATCTTCCTTTATGACATGACAAGTCAGATGCCTGTGTTTTGCAACATAACCTTATTAGGGTTTTTGTGTAATATTCATGCTTCTGCATGATTTTTCAGAAATCTAAGGGTTTTTACACAAAATTCGTATACCCGCGCAAAATACATAAATTTAAAGACCTAAATATAAATACAGTTTTCTTTTCATTTTATTCTTTTTATTTTTCCTCTTTTTCTTCTTTCTTCTTTTTCCTCTTTTTTCTTTTTCCTCTTTTCTTTCTTCCTCACGCAGCCAAGCGCAGGTTGCGCTGCGCACATGCATGCATTGCAGACTTGGCCGTTGCATGCGGGGCAGCGGGGGAATGGTTTTGCGTGGGGACGCCATGCATGCGGGATGAAGCGGACGAATGATACAGAAAACTGTACGCTTTAATATAGTTAAGATATATGATATAAATCATATGATTTCAAATTGTTCTGTTTTATGTGTTACAGATAGCACATTACGGATCCACATATTTGTAATAGTGCGAATTGTGTGTACATGTTAAACATCTTTGTATTATTAATTTATTAGCACCCGGTCGCTAACATTGATGATGTGTAGCACACACTACCACATAAACGGTGTTTAGTGACGCAACTTTAGTGACGGATAAAAGACATGTGTTAGTAATAAACTTGTAGCAATAGATTATTTTGCACGCGTCAGTAATATTATATTATTAGTGATGGATTAAAATAGGGTCCGTCACTACAGACGGGCCACCCCAATTAGTGAAGGGTCAAGGTTGCCCCCCTAAAGTGATGGTCTACGTTGAGACCCGTCATAGATAGGGCACCACATTAGTGACGGGTTGTAGTACACTAAAGAGTGTTGTTTTACCCGCATCGTCTGTAACCCTAAGGCAACTATTAGTGATGTCCTTACATGGATAGCCGTCACTGATAATAAGTATATAAGGACCTCAGGCGCGGAGCTCCGCACTTATTCCTCCCAAGTCCCAATCGTCACCGACTTCACCATAACTACCGACTGGCCACCACTGCACATTGCGATCGCTCACCACGCCGATGACGACCCACACTGCTCCGGTGGACCGGCCCACACCACATGTAGCATCAACTTATTTTGACCTAAGGTATATATTTTTCTCTAATTTTAATTCGAAATCGTATTTTTCTATGACACGGTGAAATAATTAGAGTTCTGTCGCAACCAATTATGTCGTACGTCGTCTCCTGTTTAGGAGTGTTGGATTATAAATATGACTATACAACTAGTCATATTTATTGGAAGACGCTCTCGAATTGTCCATGCACTTTGGATAGTTCGGGGATGTGCGGCCTGCGTAGCTGGATCACGTGTTCTCGTACGGTTCCAGAAAGAGTTTCTGGTGTCTCCATGTTGTTCTACAGATACACAACCCTCTCGACATAAGTCGAGACGTGTATTTGTTTTTGTGTTTAATGTATTTTTCACTTATATAAATATTGACTAATGTTAAAAGCTCAATTTGCAGGAATTCAACATACCCGAAGGCAATCTTAGCGAGACTAAGTTGTCAGAGATCCGTTCATGGCTAGCGGTATTCTTTGCGCACTAAGTCTTTGTAATGACAGGGGCTTTCCATTATAAAGGCTAGAATTAATGTTTGAACTTGTCTTGTAACACTTGCAAACATTTGGTGAAATATATGAAATACAATTTTTGATGTTATGCTTTGTTTGCGCAATGCAATTTTTCACTACCTCATAAACAATCTTTAGTGATGGGTAAAAGACACGTGTCAATAATACACTTTTAGTGACAGACTGTTTCACATGCATTAGTAATGCTACATTATTAGTGATGGGTCACAATAGGACCTGTCACTAAAGAAGGGGTACCCCCTGTTGGGGGAATAAGTTTTCCCTTAAATAGGGGACAAATGACGTCAGCCTCCAAAGGACTCCGACCCGGAGCCTGACACTGTCGAAGCAAATTCCCACCTACTTCAATTATTTCCAAGCATCATATAGCCCAAGCCTCCGAACTCCTTTCGGAGCCCTCCGGAGCGAAGCCTCCAGGCTCCCTCCGAAGTCTTCTGAAGCCAGGTCTCCAAGCTTCCTTCGAAGCTTTCTTCAGAGTTAACCTCCGAGTTCTCTTCGGAGCTAATCTCCGGACCCCCTCCAGTCAAAGCTAAGTCTCCGAGGGCCATTTGGAGTTCAGTTCGGAGCATGCTTCGAAGTACACTTCGGAGTGCCCTTTGAAGCCTTATTGTAGTCTCCGCCCGAAGAGCTCCGGCCACTACTTCGAAGCAGGAAAATATCTCTACTCCGCTGCAAAGCAAAGCCATACCGGGGGCCCTCCTGCCCCCAGTATGTCATCTAGCTGCTCAGAAGTGACGTTTGTCTGACACATCTGTAAAGCTATAAAGCACTTTATACCGTAGACTAGTCTTTTCCCTTCTTGCCCCTATAAGGCCTATGACCTATAGAGGGCATTTAGGTCTTTTCCTTTGGCCTGCGTGCCTATAAAAGTAGGGCCAAGCCCTTGTAACAGAGAAGATTAGATTCTCCAGATCGAAGGTACATTCAGTAGAGGAAAAATATGCCAAATCCACCACAAACTGGACGTAGGGCTATTATCCCTTCGGGGAGGTCTGAACCAGTATAAATCTTTTCTCCTTCTGAGATAACCCTTCGAGGTTCATTTTATACACCATATACACAAAAACCTATGTTGTAGCTAATGCAATTGCTACAACAGTTGGCGTCGTCCATGGGGAACCTAGTCCTAAAAGCTAAGTTCTCTGCCATTGCATGCATTTCGAAGTGTGCTTGAGGGGGAGCTTCGAAGTTTTCTTGCTTGCGCACCCTCCGGTAAGGGGCTTCGAGTGCAGCCCGAAGGCTTTCTTTGACTTCCACCATCCCTCGCACTTTGGAATTTACCCTCCAGCTAGGGGCTCCGCTTCGCACACCGAAGGCCTCCGAAGCCCTAGGGGCTACGAGGCAAGCCTTTCACCCACTTTACGAGGTATGTGCACAGTCCGAAACCTCACTTCGCTGTGCAAATTTACAATTATTTCAATAAATCATTGAAGTCGTACTTCGCCTTAAAACTAAAGTCTTACTTCGCCTTTAAAGCAAAACTTTGCTCCACCATTTTAAAAATCGAAGCCTTACTTCACTTTATGAAAAATTGAAGTCTTGCTTCGCTTTAAAATCGAGGCCTCACTTCGTCTCATTCAAAATTGGAGCCCTGCTCCACTTTTAAAATTTGAAGCCTTGCTTCGTATTTAAAAACTCGAAGCCTTGCTTCACTTTATCAAAAATCGAAGTCTTGCTTCGCTTTAAAATCGAGGCCTCACTTCGTCTCATTCAAAATCGGAGCCCTGCTCCACTTTTAAAATTCGAAGCCTTGCTTCGTATTTAAAAACTCGAAGCCTTGCTTCACTTTATCAAAACCCGAAGCCTTGCTTCGCTTTATTTAAAATTCGAAGCCTCGCTTCGCTTTACAAAATCCGGAGCACTCCTCCAAAGGCTACACAGCGCCTCCGGGCCCATAATAGTGGCCTTTGAGGCTTCCGAGCGACGGCTCGGCAAGTCCGGGATTCTAGGCTCCGGCTTGATGCATCCTAGGATGGAAGGTGGCCCAGAGTCGAAGGTGGCTCAACCCATTGCAGGTTCGGTGAATCCACACCAAATATCCCTTTCATGCATTACAGGATCAAGCTCTAGAAGCCTTGCTTCGCTATCTGAACATGCACTGAGGCCTTGCTTCACGTGACATGATCTAATCTAAAATTTAAGCATCTCGAAGTCATGCTTCACCTAAAATCTAAGTGCGTTTCGGAGCCTTGCTCGTGCACATCATCCAAATCCAAGCATGCCGAAGCATGTTTCGCTTAATTTGGCTATGCTGAAGCCTTGCTTCGCTCCAAATTAATGCGTTCGAAGCCCAAAAGAGGCCTTAGCTTGACGCGATATAAGCATATGAAGCCGCCAAAAAGGCACACCCCTTCGCATTCTGTAATTGCCCGCACCAGCAACGACTAAGTCCCTAGCTGCCACGCGCAAGGGGGGACCGAAGTACGTATGTGAAGTGTGCGAATGTAATGCACAGTACGAGCATGACAAGCTAAAACGTTCCAAATAATAAAATCATGCGAAGCATGCAGACGAAGTATGCAAATACAACAAATCTCATTCATTGAATGATAATTGAGAAGTATGTTACAAAATATACTTCGAAAACAAAATTATGAGTAGTATGTATCTAAGCCTAAGAAAAAGCGAGCTCGAGGCCCTGACCCTCGCTTGCTCTTCTTCCGGCCAGAGTCCCCTCGGCTGGACGAAGCCCCATCGGAGCCTGTTCTTCCGCGGCCGGACCATCCACGCTTCGAAGCCCGCAGACCTCATCTTTCACCTTGCAGGTTCATCCAAGTTTGGGATGCAGGCGGTGTCGGGTTGAAGGCAAAGAAGTCTAGGGCTTCGTCGCCTGTTAAGGCCGTACCCGAAGGCTGTACCCCCTCGCTACTTAAGTCTACTTCAAAATAGCTTAAGTCTGACGAGGAGGAAGAACTCTAAAGAGGCTCCGTCTTCACAGTAGCCAGCAGCTCCTGGGCTAATTCGGAAATTGCTTCGCCCCTAGGACCCCTCGGAAGCTTGAACCGTGGAGGGCCTTCGGACCGAGCTACCTCGAGCACCACTCAAAGCTGGCGAAGCTCCTCAGAATCCTCAAGTACTTCGAGATCAACATTCGAAGGGTAAGCCTGGGCAGGTATAAAGTACCCCCGCATTTATATTAATAAACTGATAAGTTTTTACAAGCCTACAACTAAGAATTACAAGGAGCCTAAGGAGGTCTACACCTTCAGAGGCGGAGGCTTCGACGTCGAAGGTTGAGCTGGCGAGGCTTGTGCCCTGGCTCGGCGAAGGCGGAGAGCCTTTTGAAGGTCGAGTACTGCTTCGCAACCTTGGGCCTTCCAAGGCTCCTGAAGGCGGTGCCATGCTCCGCGGACATCCGAAGGGGGCGCCACCAAGTGCTGGCCTCCGAAGGCCACCAGAGTCATCGAGGTCGCTGCCTCGAGGTGGTTGCACCTCGAGTCATGAAGCATCTGCAGCACTCCTTGGCCCACCACTCGGCCAGCCATCAGAGTGAAGCCCTTCATCGACACCTCTGCCGTTGCAGCCACAGTCTTCAGGAACTCGGCGCGATCCCCGATTGGGTCATGAAGGCTGAAGTCCGAAGCCCGACACTCAGTCCCTATTTGCTCAAGGACTGAGGTCAAGCTCGAAGTGGCTTCATCGACACTGTGAACAACAAAGTCCTGCAGGCAGTGGCGGCTTTGTGAAGCTCTCAGTTCTCCGCCGCCAACTTCGCTCTGGCCTCCTCTGAAGCTCAAAGCTCCGCCCGAAGCTTGTAGGTCTCCGAGACCAAGACCTCCCTCGCCTTCTCGGCCTTGGTCCTCGTCGTCTCTATGGAGGCTTCGGTTCTCCTTCGCTTCTCGGCCTCCACCGAGATCTCACGTCGGAGGGCATCCCTCTCCTCCGCCAAGTGAGCCATCTGATGGTCTGCAGATATTGCTACTACAACATTCAGTGCGAAGGCCTGAAAGGATTCAAGAAAATCATAAGTGTTGATTGAAAAGCAAGTACTGCCCGAAGACTGTGTGGGACTTCGCTCACCTAGATGAGGGCTTCGTTTGCGTTTGAGAAGAGGTCAAAAGGGCTCGAGCGGCTGAGTTGTGCCACCAAACCCCCTGACCCTACAGCAACGCAGCCTTCGTGGAAAGCGTCGATGGCCGCCTCCATCATGGGCCCCCTCGGCTGTAGAGGCCAGACTATTTCTGCCACAGCTAGCTCCGGTGCAGACCCCTGTGAAGCTGGGCTCCGGTCCACCACTTCAACATGCTCATCGGCCCCGTCCCGAAGGTTCCCTTCACTACGGTTGTCGCCTCCGTCCTCTTCGAACGAAGTGCTGTTGGACTCCAAGCTGCTGCTGCTGTTGCCGGAGGCCTCCGTTGGCTCCAGCGCGACAGGCCTCGCACCGACATCAACATCTGTGAAAAAGTACAAGTCAATATCCACGTATGAAAAGAGAAGTATGCTTAAGTGTTTACCTTCGTCGGAGATTTCTTCGAAGGCGGAGGGAGCGATGTGTGCTCCCCAGTCCCTTCGCTGCGTGGGTGGAACCTCAGCCCCCATGCCCGAAGGTGTCGCCATCGTGGCCCTCGCCGCCGCCACTTCGATAACTGTAGCTGGAGCCCCTGCTGGCTCCGCTCCGGTTCCAGAGCTCGCAGTCGTTGCCTCCTCCGCAGTAGGGGCTTCGACTGTTGGGAGCTCCGAGCGAACTCTCGAGGCTTCGGGTTCATCGTCATCCACCCTCTTTCTTTTGGAGCCACTCGCCGAGGGTGCAGGGCTAGAGAAGTCTGGCAGAGCTTGGACCCCCTCGACGCTGAGCTAGGCCCACACTCTATTCCAGTGTTCCCAAGTCCCCACCAGAGCGAGCCGTTGAGCCTGCTCCTAAGGTGTTGGAGCTCCGATGACGCACTCCGCCGCCACGATGGCCTCCTCTGGAGTCCTCACTTCTCGAGTGGCTTCATCAAAGCTCCAAGTCAGCACAAGTTCATTTGTGAAGTATGAAGATGAAAAGACTTTGAAGTCTTACCAAGGCGCTTTGCCGACACCTCGCTTGGGCCCTCCGGGCCCGAAGGCTGAAAGAGGCCCTCCGGCCAAGAGAGCGCGAGGGGGCTGAGTTGAAGGGTGATGAACTCCTCCACGAGGTCCCTCATACTCATCCTCGAAGACACCCTCCGCAGGAGCAAAATCCCTGAATGAAGGATGTTGGGGCTCGTCTTCACCACGCCTTCATGTCGGTAGGAGATGAGCACGTTGGTACTTCGAAGGGGAGAGTTCGCGCAAACTAAGGCGTAGAACCACTCTTGGTCCCACTTCGAGTACCATTTGCTATTGGCAGCCCTCGTTGGGAAGGCGTCCTGGTACTCCTTCTGAAGTTGGAAGTTGGCGCTCCTGAAGGCCAAGGCCCTCTTGACGCGGTCTGCCCCCTCCCTCTGCTTCGGCTGGTAGTTGGCCCTCATAGCCCACACGAAGACATCGGTGTGCCCCTCGCAGCCTTCGGCCCTCATAGCCCACTTGAAGACAGCCAACCTCGCCACAGCATTTGGCGATAGTTGAGGAAGCTCAAGGTTGTAGGCCTTCAAGACTTTGCTCAGCATGTCTACCGCCGATAGCCCGAGGCCAGCTTCGAAGAAAGCTTCAAAGAGTACCACTTCATTAGCCCGAGGCCTCGGAATGGCCTCCGACTTCTCCGGTACCCGAAGCTGGATCTCAGGCGATGTCTTCCCCTCGCAGGCCTTTTGGACAGACTCCTCTGTTGAGGCCGAAGCCCTCATCTCCAGAGTCTGCTCGAACTTGTCCGATGGCGACTGAAGGTCCCTCAGCCCCAACCGCCTCGCTGCAGGCTTCGCTGCCGCTACCGCTGTTGCCTGCGCCTAGGCAGAGCTTGAACTCGCACCCAGGGCCAAGGCCTTCTTCGACGCAACCTTCTTCGACATGTTGTGGGGCTTCGGTGTGAAGGGCACTAAAGCTTGCAAAGCTGGCTCCACGTGAAGTTAAAGGTGAAGAGAAGAGAGCGAAGGATGCAAGGAGTTGAGGAAGATTCAAATGAGAAGTGTGTCGAAGCCGTATGCGGTAAACCCCTTTTATAGGCGGTAAAAATCCCGGTGGTTCCTCTGCCAAAGTCTATGATAGGTGGGCCTTAGGTGAAGTTGAAGTGAACCGGCTCACTGTAACGGTCAATTTTGTAGCTGTTGCGGAGTCGTTTGGTCTCCCCGAGGTCACTCTGTCAGTCGAGGCAGACAATTATTACCTGCGCAAGTCAAAGCCCCCTTCGGTCCAAGATCTGAAGGCTTGCCTTTTCTGAAGTTACATTTTATACTGTCATTTGTCCAGAAGCGCCCGCAACCCTTCGTTCCGAAGGGCTGTAGGCGAGGGGCTACTATTGGGGGAATAAGTTTTCCCTTGAATAGGGGCCAAATGACGTCATCCTGCGTATGACTCCGACCCGGAGCCTGACACTGTCGAAGCAAGTTCCCACCTACTGAAACTATTTCCAAGCATCATATAGCCCAAGCCTCCCAACTCCTTTCGGAGCCCTCCGGAGTGAAGCCTTCAGGCTCCCTCCGAAGTCTTCCGAAGCCAGGTCTCCAAGCTTCCTTCAAAGCTTTCTTCGGAGTTAACCTCCGGGTTCTCTTCGGAGCTAATCTCTGGACCCCCTCCAGTCAAAGCTAAGTCTCCGAGGGCCATTTGGAGTTCAGTTCAGAGCATGCTTCAAAGTCCACTTCGGAGTGCCCTTCGAAGCCTTATTGCGGTCTCCGCCCGAAGAGCTCCGGCCACTACTTAGAACCAGGAAAATATCTCTACTCCGTTGCAAAGTAGAGCCATACCGAAGGCCCTCCTGCCCCTAGTATGTCATCTAGCTGCTCAGAAGTGACGTTTGTCCGACACGTCTGTAAAGCTGTAAAGCACTTTGTACCGTAGATTAGTCTTTTTCCCTTCTTGCCCCCATAAGGCCTATGACCTATAGAGGGCATTTAGGTCTTTTCCTTTGGCCTGTGTTCCTATAAAAGCAGGGCCAAGCCATAGAGAAGATTAGATTCTCCAGATCGAAGATACATTCAGTAGAGGCAAAATATGTCAAATCCACCACAAACTGGACGTGGGGCTATTATCCCTTCGGGGAGGTCCGAACCAGTATAAATCTTTTCTCCTTCTGAGAGAACCCTTCGAGGTTCATTTTATACACCATATACACAAAAACTTGTGATGTAGCTAACGCAATTTCTACAACACCCCCATTAGTGATGGGTCATGGTATGATCCATCACTAAAGATCTGCCCTATAGTGACGGGTTATATTTCTACTTGTCACTAAATAGCATCAGCAAGAGTACATTAGTTAATCACCTATTACTGATGACTCCCACTAATAAATAGGTAGGGCACCGAAGTGAATAGTCACACTTTCATTTCACGTAACCCTAACCCTAGACTCTCGTCGTCACTATCGTCTTCATCATGCTCCTCGCCGCTCCATCGCCCATGCCCTCCGCACCTCCGCATTTCGGTTACATCCTCATCCTCGTAAGTTTGTTCATGCTTACTATTAAATTTCAGTTTATAAAATCATTTATCCAAAATTTGTTTATTGAATTTGTGAATTAGGGATATGACAAGTATTCCAAGCAATCTACATGTATCAACCTATGTTCCTGATAGTTGCTTAATAAAGATCAATCATCTAGTCAACGGCAGGTGTCACCAGGTTTATAAATTGTACATTGCATGTATTGTTTAATGTGTTAACAAACTGAAGCGGCATTACCTTAATGTTGTAGTATTTATCAAAAATATTTTATGATATCAATAATATTCGTGCGGGCAATGCCCTCCAAATAATATTCGTGCGGGTAGGTTGAGGTTGTGAGCTGTGGCGGTGATGGTAGGATATGCCTCCACAAAGGGTGGCCTGAATTTAGTAAAAGAGGTGGACTAACACAAGAAGACTATTTGGTAATAACAATGGGACATACCCCATTGACAGTTATGGCCAAATTTTACAATAACTTTGGTGATGAGAAGACCCTAGTGACCATCAAAGTGGAGGACAACGACGATAATAGTATACATGGAGAATTGACATTACTTACTACACATGCATTTTTTTATGTGCTTATCATGGTTTCATTATAATGTCAGGGGAGGGTCCTAGCAATGCAGGAAGGGGAAGTGGATAGCCAGGTAGGTCGACACCGACAAAATGGACCAATTGAAGCACATATGTTATTTTGGCAATCCAATAGATGTAACTCCAGTATGGAAGGCACTCCTGCAAGAAATCTCGGCAAGTTTATCCTTCGAGAGTCGGTTATATGTCTACACAATAAAGAACACAATCATCAATAAGAATTCGATGGTAAGTTATTTGCACATGTCGTTGGTTAACTAGATCATCTATACACATAGCCTTCTCTAACTAGCTTTGTTTAAATTTTATTTTATAGTACTTTTTAATGTACTATGAAAAGTATATCACACCTCACCTACCCTACCAGACCACTGAGATTTAGGTGGCAGTAATAAGGCCTGAGGCAGTCCTAATTGCGGTGCATAAAGCGACGGATTGATGGTGCTATCTGACTATAGGTTTTGGCCAATTTCTTTGCGATAACTCGCACAATATGCGCCTTCCATTTCAACATCAATAATGGTGCAATTGAGGTTGTAATGTATGTGTTATAAACTTAGGGTATGATGTAATATTAGGTTATAAATCTTATGTAATGAATTATCTATATTCTGTGATAAATTGTGTGTGATGTGCTTTGGAATGTTGGATATGTTGGTTGCCAAATCCTGGCTTTGATTCATGATGAACCTAAAAACTATTATTATTTTTTGAAAATGACCATAATATTAGTGACAGGTAATAATAATCAACCATCACTAAAGGATTATTTAGTGATGGGTGAAATTACCACCCATCATTAAAAAGTAATAGCATGTGATAGGTCTATTTTAGTGATGGGTGAATATTGTTACCCATCACTAAAGGCCCTCTTATAAGACGGCGGCGGTGGAAGTTTAGGATTAGGGCCACATCATCACTAAAGGATCTTATATTGGTGTGTTTTATTTGTACCCATCACTAAAGAGGCTCTCTATCATCACTGAGATGTACATCATCAGTGACGGGTGGTAACTACCACCTGTCACTGATGAATCCTCACACTTATAAATAGGGAGAGCACCGAAGTAAATCGTTATACTTTCATTTCACACAACCTTAACCCTAACTCATGCCACCACCATCTCCTTTGTCGTGCTCCTTGTCGCTCCATCATTGCTCCTGGCCTCCACACCATCGGTCATGTCACATGCACCATCGACCGTGGCCCCCACACCATCGGTCATGCCACATGCACCGTCGGCCGTAGCACCCGCACCATCGGCGTATGTGGCCACCCTACTTGTCACCACCTTGGTTACATCCTCCTCGTCCTCCTCCTAAGGTCTTCCTCCTCCTCATCCTCGTCTGAAATGTTATTTGTCTTGTCTAACTAGCTAATTTTGTTTTAATTTTATTGTATAGGGTAACCTAGCCTGCTGCTTTTAGCCAATTTCTTCAAGATAACTACTGATTTTAATCAATTTCTTCAGGATAACGTACTCAAAGTTGGTATGGTCATTCACAGTAGTGCTCTTGCCTGGACGCTGCCATGTACATGGTGGTGCTCCCGAGGCTACCCATGGTGGTGCTCTTAAGGCTACCCATGGCGGTGCTCCTGGTACCCATGGTGCTTCTCCTCATGCTGCCTATGGTGCTTCTCCGTGGACTGCCATAGTGATAGGACAATATCCAAGATCTTGATGTCGCTATAAGTTAGCTATTAGTTAGAAGTTAAGGAATGCTCTTATATAAGGATCTTTGTTTTAGCCATGTTCTTTGAGATAACAGATGAATTATGTGTTGTATTTATATGTTGAATTCAGTGTTGTTTGCAATTTTCAAATGTAGAATGTCAAATCCTGGTTTTGATTTAGGATACAACCTAAAAATTTATTTATTACAATATGACAATAAAATTAGTGACAGGTGAACATGGTAACCCATCACTAAAGACCTTTAGTCACTAAAAGGGGACATATCGGATGAGGCGCGGACCTAAAGAAACCCTTTAGTGATGGGTGTTTACCCATCACTAATAATAAGGCTTTACTGATGCGATAAGAATAACGGAAACATATCGTCACTAATATATAACCCGTTACTAATACACTAATGTAAGTTTCTGAAGTTTTGTGGTAGTGACACGTATTAATCGGATATGTGGGCTTAAGAGGAGAAGGTCAGGGATCAACATCGCTACCTTATGCATTAACCAACTCCAGGCTAAATGAGTAATTATATTGATTTATCTGTTAATACAAAACTTCCCACCCATATAGAAACGCTAATCTACCACGGACCTACCCCCTTCAAGCCTTCAACAAGCCAATATATTATGCTTGAAAGTGATCGCGATTAAGTTAATTATTGGATCCTGGAAAATTATTTTATTGGATCGAGTAGCAAGTACGGGCCAAACAAACGATCCGCCACGCCCATATATACCCGCCCGGCCACCGTTTGCAACACCTCCCAACTGCATGTTAATTAAGCCGCCTGCACGTTAACCAATCCGGCATCGATCTCTTTGAGCTCCGGCCACGAGCGAGCTAGCAGCTAGCCAGGCAAGCATCATGGGGTTCGCGGTGCGGAGGACGAGCCGGGCGTACGTGCGGCCGAGCGGGGCGACGCCGGCGGGCTCGCTTGAGCTGTCCATCATCGACCGCGTGGTGGGGCTGCGCCACCTAGTGCGGTCGCTGCACGTCTTCTCCCCACGCGCCGGCGGTGGTCAGTCGCCGGCGCGCGTGGTCCAGGAGGCGCTGGGAAAGGCGCTGGTGGACTACTACCCGTTCGCCGGGCGGTTCGTGGACGGAGCCGGTGGCCCGGGGAGCGCACGCGTGGAGTGCACCGGCGAGGGCGCGTGGTTCGTGGAAGCAGTCGCCGGCTGCAGCCTCGCCGACGTGAACCACCTTGACCACCCGCTCATGATCCCCGAGGACGACCTCCTCCCCGACGCCGCCCCCGGCGTGCAGCCGCTGGACCTCCCTCTCATGATGCAGGTATATATAATACAATTTAATTTTTCACCGCAAAAAATGGTATAATAATACAATAATAATTCTACGTACGTAACTACGTGCATGCAAATAAAATTAAAAAAACCATTACTAATATCGATTAGTGAAGACTTCCAAGACTATACAGGTCCATTAATTGAATATTATAAGTCATTTAGATTATCTTAATTAACAATATCCATAAAATGAATTCATTAATTAGTGATATCACCTCTACGTACGAACATTCAAACGTACGTGTAGGTGTGGAATATTAGAATATATGGATGAATTCTATAACTAAGAATGAATAATTCTTCCCTTAAAAAATAAAAGAACTAACTAAAACAAGTATTCTACTAAAAACGTACGTTACAAAAGTGAAAAAAGTATATGAACGAATACAGATATACGCCTAATATAATCATGCGGCCTCTGATATATACAATCGCTTATATGACATTATATTAGGACAAATATTTAGATTGCGAATCTAATTAATTATACAATTTTTATACAATATAATTTAATTATGTCAAAAATATTGTTAACCAAATATTAGATTTTTAAAGTCAACACTAACGAATATACACATACTTAAGTATGTAATACGGGTACAGAATAATGATGATGGCGAGCATGCAATTGCTAAATCTAAATAGATGACGCGTGCACTAGCAAAGCTAAAAATTAATTGCACTAGGTGAAGGTGAGCCTGTCACGTTGGTAGGTATAGCTAAACCCTCCTGCCACTCGCATCGACGGCTGTACGTGCACCGCATTCAGATGTACATATATATATATGCACAAATACACATATACATAAATACATACGTGTATATATACACCTCACAAGATGGCGCCCTTGCAACATTTTTATTCCTCAATTTTAATGTAAATAATTAAAAAATGGTGCAAAAGTTAACAACGCAAATAGATCGTAGATACATCTATTGCTCCCTATGAAAAAAACAACACGCACACTATATATTAATTCTCACTGATGCATGGGTGCAATATATTTATTTTTCTATTTTCAAATTATTAATATCTCCTATCATTTAAGAAAAGCGATAGGTGAGTATGTACGTAACATGCCGTCGCCGGTTAATATATTATTTGATTTTTACTTTTAAGCTAGAACACCAGCGTGTACCTGATACATACACCACCACGTATCATTTGAACGTCGTTGAAGGCATATTTTAGGGCCAATCAATTTATGTGCAGCAATCATAGATGTGCATATTTTAGTGATCGATTCTGCCTAATCTATCTGACATTAATATTGTAGCCGATGTCAATTTAGCTAGCTATATGATCGAGGGATGGAGATGCTGTGGCAGTTGACACTGACCCTGCTCCATTACTGTCAACGCATTCGATTGAACGACTGACCAGAAATTTGAGTCCAGTGTGCATGACAGCATGAGGTCATGGATATGTAATCAAGCACTTTAATTAACGTCGTCCCTTTTAAGCTTTTTCGAATGGATGGTTAGATAGTACGAACGTACCCAGCATGCAGTACGTGGTGGGTGCAAATATATGTTTTCTATCTAAAAATTAGCTATGTTTTCTATCTAAAAATTAGCTATATTAGACTTAGATTTTAGCTATGCGTGTATGTACCGACTCAAATTCTTAGAGTGTATTTGGTTGAGATGTAAATTCTAAAAAAACTGTTGTGAACTGTGAATCGTAAAAAAGCTGGTATAATATGTGAGCGGTAGAAAAGCTAAGAAGGTTTTTAGTTGAAATAGTTGCGGATTTATATTTTACTAGTCCATGATGTTTAGTTACATTATTAATATGTAATTTTGCATGTAAATCATTCTAATCATGAAATTTTGTAATGTTTATATTAAAATTATATATTTTGAAATTACACTAGAATGATATATTTTACTAAAATTTTACTTTTTTCAAATTTTACATGAACTGATATATTTTAATAGTATGGTAGGTAATATTCATTCAAAGTTGAATCGAGAAGCTGTAAAATCTAGGTCGTTATACCATCTTCCAAACTTGTATTATAAGAATCTGTAGATTTTGAAAAAACTGGGTAACCAAAAGAGTTATTTGGTTCAGATTCCAGCTTTTGAGTCAGAAAACTAATTTAAAAATCTGAACCAAACAAATCCTTAGTCTAATATATTATATATTCCTAACAGTCCAATCATGTGTAATATAATTAATATATTTATTTAATTTAACACTTATTATTTTTTTTATTCTAGCGGAATCAACGGAATAATATAGTATCTGCATCAACTCTGCAATGACAATCGAGAAACTTTACTGTTAATTTTAAGTCTACCAGGCGTATCTATATATCTTGCATATCCTTTAAAAGCCACAAAATATGCTTCAAATCGTTGTCATATCATATAATACTCCAGAAATAAGTAAATCTAAATTTAAAGCACACAAATATAATCACAAAAAATATTAAAAAAACAAAAGCTGCTTTGTGTACTGGGCCACTGACAGTATTATCGACAATCCAAATTATTTATTTTTATTATCGTTTTAGACGTTGACTTTGGATCTAAAGTTTTGCAATATGATAAATGTTAATTATATCAACGTTGTTAATTCTAGCAGAATTATTTTAACTAGTCGATTGATAGTTCCGTGTGGAGATCGATAAGCAAACGGATCCATGAACATAAGTCGTAAAAATTGGTTGTAGAAATAAATAATATAATTTTCCAATATTTATTTGTGTTATTCCTGTAGATAAATAATAAATGCTTAAAAGTTAATTACCAAATGTATTTTTTTAACCAGGTGACGGAGTTCACGTGTGGTGGGTTCGTTGTGGGGCTGATCTCCGTGCACACGATGGCCGATGGGCTGGGCGCCGGGCAGTTCATCAACGCCGTCGGCGACTACGCCCGAGGCCTCCTGAAGCCATGGTGAGCCCAATCTGGGCCCGCGAGGCCATCCCGAGCCCGCCTAAGCTGCCTCCCGGCCCGCCGCCGGAGCTGAAGATGTTCCAGCTCCGGCACTTCACCGTCGACGTCAGCCTGGACAGCGTCGGCAAGGTCAAGTCCGACTACTTCCACTCCACGGGGCAGCGCTGCTCCACCTTCGACGTCGCCATCGCCAAGACGTGGCAGGCCCGCACCCGCGCGCTCCGCCTCCCCGACCCCTCCTCCCGCGTCAAGCTCTGCTTCTTCGCCAACACGCGCCACCTGATGAACTCCGCGTGGCCAGCAACCGGCAAGGACGGCGTCGCGGGAGCGGGGTTCTACGGCAACTGCTTCTACCCGGTGGCGGTGGCGGCGGCGAGCGGCGAGGTGGAGGCAGCGGACGTGGCGGGCGTGGTGGGGATTATCCGGGAGGCCAAGGCGAGGCTGCCGGTGGAGTTCGCGCGGTGGGCAGTGGCCGACTTCAAGGACGACCCCTACGAGCTTAGCTTCACGTACGACTCGCTGTTCGTATCCGACTGGACGCGGCTGGGTTTCCTGGAAGCGGACTACGGATGGGGCACGCCGTCGCACGTGATACCCTTTGCCTACTACCCGTTCATGGCCGTCGCCATCATCGGCGCGCCGCCGGTGCCCAAGACGGGCGCCAGGATCATGACACAGTGCGTCGAGGACGAGCACCTGCCGGCGTTCAAGGAGGAGATCAAGTCCTTCGACAAGTAAAAAATAATTATACGTCTTTACTGCTTCATCCGTCGTGTCATCATTGTGATTTATGGTTGAATCACTCTAAGGAGTGTCTTGTACTCTTGTCCGTCCAAGCATCGTGCATTCGTGCTGGAAGTCCTTAGTGTTTAGATTTCAATGGGCTTCAGTTTATTGGGTAACAACATGGGTCGCCACGAATGCTAAAAGAAATTTGGCGGAAGCCCACGTGTAATAAGATGTTCATGGATTTTGTGGTGAAATACGACCGGATTTGTTAAGCAGAATCGATCTCTATTCTCATCCTTCGAGGCCGACAGTGCAACAATAATTGGCCCCGCGTGATTACAAGATCCGTCAATCTAGTTAAGTAGTCGTGTGTTTTGGTTAAGTCGTAGATTCTAAAAACTTAAAAAGTTGTTGTAAGTTATGAGCTGTGTAAAAGCTGAAAAGATGTTTGATTAGAATAGTTGCGGATTTATATTTTAGTAGTTCATTATTAATGTGTAATTTTACGTGTAAATCATTCTAATCACGAAATTTTGTAATGTTTATATTAAAATTGTATATTTTTAAATTACACTAAAATGCTATATTTACTCAAATTTTACTTTTTTAAATTTTACATGAAACCGATATGTTTTAATAGTATGGTAAGTAATATTCATTCAAAGTTGAATCGAGAAGCTGTAAAATCTTGGTTATACCAGCTTTCAAATTTGTACTACAAGAATCTGAAAAGCTGAGCGACCAAAAGAGTTGTTTGGTTTAGATTCTAGCTTTCGAGCCAAGAAGCTGGTTAAAACCAAACAGACGTGCATGCTACTTCCCAGATTTTAAATTTTATCATATTTAAATAAAAATATTAAATATTTAAAATATTAAATAAGTACACTATTAAAAATATATCCTCGTGTAAATTGAGAGTATATCTTGAAACCGATGCAAATTAAAAAAAAGCTACACCCTACCTGTTGTAAAGTACAATTTACTCATTAGATTATACCAGTTGACATCACGTGCAATTGCACACCCTCTTGTTAATAATTAATAAATATTAGTCATACATCTTAAAATGATGATGTTTTATCATATTAGCTAATTATATGATGTGGTATTTAGCTCCATGCATAGTTTGGGTAGTTTTTATGTCACTAGAAATATTTGTTTTCATATTTGTATTCGCTCGTTTTGTATTAAAATAATTTGCAACAAAAATTGAATATGATATATAAACTTTAATGCTTTCACAATAATCCAAAGGACATTTGGTACCTAAAAGCTTTGGGCCTATGTAGCACATCCATGCATCAATGATTCGCTTCCCACTTAACTATCTATGGGCGGAATCGATAACAAAGTGATTAGTGCCCGGGAAAACGAAGAAACCTGGGACAATTTGCGACGGGGACACGATTGAAACCAACTTCCACGATTGCTCTCACAACGGCAATCAAGTGTAATCGCATCAGACTGTCGGTCGATCATCTCTTTATACTTTTGAAGTCCTCAGCTGATGTGTACTGTACCTAACGCAGAGCAGAAACTGGAAAAAGATGGGTGTAGGATTTCAGAAAGGAAGCTACAGATGCTGCTTGTTGCATGTCTCGTCGTCGCGGAGAGTGGCGGTAGGTTTATTACACGGTTATCTTTTAAGCTAAGGAGGGAACAAACACGCCTTAAATCTCGCTCAGATCGATGGCTTCACCAACCTACTCTGAACCTATATAACATTCATTCCAGGCTACTGTCGAGCAGCTGGTCGATCTCTCAGGTCAATGCTGAGCAAGTGAGCAGTGACCGTTTTGTTTTCTGGCCAAAGAGCAGCTCCGGCTGTGGAGCAACCAGTGACAGGTAGATGCCGATCATGTCGCGCTCGTAGCCGGAAAAATCGACGTGTTTCTCAATCTGCACAAGGACTGGAGACCGGCGATTGGTTGGGTTTTGGAAATTGGATAGATAGCTGGAGACGCAATTCAAAAGGGGGAGAGCTGAGCACATAGAGAGCTACCTGGTAAGTGGTAACTAACCATGGTGCGCCACTGCGCCCTGCCGACTCCTGGACATTTCGTTTTCAGTTTACTGCAAGTAGAAACCAATCTCGTCCGGTGGAATGAGTGGAGCAAGTTGGGATGGAATTTTCAGGTTTTGAAGACCCTTGGAACGTCCTTGACTTGGACATTTATAGACGGATTCAGTAGGCTTCGTCAGGATAACGATAAGATTTGGGGGATTTGTATTTTGTAGTCGTCGGAGAGAAAAAGACTGTCATGTTTCAGAGATGATGCCGCAATTGATTAGCAATCAACTGCAGTATCTTTCATAGCTAACAACAGCTTAACAGTAACCGCGTCATGACCGCTTTGACGACGACGCTTTTGGTTCTACCTGCAGAACAACTGATCACCCGGCCACACTCTGAACACTGGTCACTGGCACGATCACCAACCCAATGCGGTGATGCAGACGACTAGCTAGCTAGCAATCTGACTCTGGGCATATGTCATTTGCACGTATGCACAGCGAGGCGATGGTGAATTAATTAAACCTAGCTTCTCTTCAGATTTGAGAGGCTAAGAGGTTTGTAGCATTACGATCTATGACAATATGCAAGCTTTCATTATCCAAGTCGTTTTCCGGTTAGACGAGCCGTAGTATTCAGGTAGGATGGGCGTTGCACGCACGAAAGATATATATATATATATATATATATATATATATATATATATATATATATATATATATATATACACACACACACACACACACATATATATATATATATACACATATATATATACACACATATATATACATATATACATATATACATATATATATATATATTAACATGATGCATATATTCCATGAGAGACAGAGCCAGAGCAATGGAACACAAGAGATAAGAGAGGTAATAACTCACCAACATTAACAATAATAATTCTTTTCAATAATATCAACCAGAGTATATATATAATAATTATAATAAAAAAAGTCAATGTCTTATCTACTGATTATTAGCTCCAACACATTATAAAAGACAAGTACATATGCTTGATAATACTTGATAATAGAAAAGAACTAATTTTCTATTAATTTGAATTTAAATCTACAAGAACCAAATAGATTATAAGATTTAATAATATTGAATGAGTTAATGTTTACTGCTAATTATTTTTAATATAACTATCACATAACTTCATAAAAAAACATCATCCATCTTATTCAGCAGACGTGTCTTCACTAGTTTTATAGTCTGAAAAAATCCTCTCGGTAGTTGTAGTTGTTGTTGTGTACAAACTAACAGTATACTAAGTAGGTATCTGTAGTAAAGTTTTGGTTAGGCTAAGGGGTTATGTGGATGATCTCGATGGTTATCTCACAAACAGAGAGAGACATGGAAATTTAGATAGATTTAGGCCTCCAGAAAGATAATAGCCATAATTCTATGTGTTGGAGTATGATTCGTCTATGTGTGACAGCATCTATGCACGTATGTCAAGTAGATATATGTTTCAAGGGAACCTTTTTCCCAAAGGGCTCCCCTAATCTCTTTATATACGAGAGAGATCAGATGTTACAAATCATCATTAATGTGCCCCACGACCTGACCAATTATGGGAATAACGATCAAATCATGAGTAATAACTCTAGACGATAACAGTCATATTAATTATACAATTATGTATCGTGGAGTTTTAATGGGCGGTCTGACTTATGACGGTGACCGTCTGAGTGCCTATAGTCGAGAAAGCCTCCCGAGTGCTAGACTCAGGGAGTCTTCGTATTGCCGACTACTGATTGACCGGATGATGTTGACCGTTAACTGGTTGTCTTCAATGTTGTGTCCGTTGACCCCTGCTCCACTCGATCCTCATAAATCTAGCCAGGAAGTGTACCATGCACAGGAACATATTTCCGACGCAGTTGACATAAGAAAAGTTACGAGTGACCTTAAAAATCAATTCACCATTAGATAAATGTAATATCTTCTCACTTTAAATAGTCAATTTATCAAATCAGCGGATGATGTCAATTTACTTACTTAGGTGATCCTGATGGTTGCATAAAACAAGTTGAAAATGTAGTAGTTGGTACTTTAACTAAGCTCTTTCTTAATTAAAAAATCAGTGGGATAGTATTTGTCCACAGGTAGTGCATGTACATATTTTTGACTAGGCAAAATTTTGAAGTCCTAGATCCAAATAGACACGATGTGATCCAAGTTCAACGATCACTGCGTTGCACGTACGTACGTTACGAGAAGCGTCTGAACAGAGAACGATCTTTCTCAACGAAAACAACGGCGCAAAATAAACTCATCCAGCCAGGCCCAGGCCGCCGACATGCATGAGCTCATCAGTCATCAAGTATGGAAACTGCTTGTGCGACCGAGCTCACATCGTCTCAGCTCACCGACGACTACGAATGGAACGCCGCGTCCATGCATGCATGGACTGACTACGTATCACGGATCTAGCTAATCAGGTGACGAAAGAAATCATTGGAGACGACGTCGCAGCGAAGTTGCATTGTGGCTAATTAGAGTAAGTATGAAAATATGAAGACTGACACAAAAATGGTGATAAAAACATACTACCTCCGTTTCAAAACGTAGTAAGTTTAATTTTGGACTTTAGCATTTGTATTAAAAATAAAAAGAACAAATATAATATTGTCCTCCTCAGGGTCATTATTGTCCATAATAGGTGATGGTTCTTTGTGTTAACCGATATATATATATATATTCATTTATAGTTAAGAACTAGCTAGCATAGGTCATGTCTTTGACCATAGGACCAGGTTCAAGGTTTTACATGTCAGTTATAAAATATATATCTATCACATATCTCTATACTTTAAAGCCTCTCCCGTTTGCTCTCCCACAGTGAGCCACGTCATCGTTTTGCAGAAAAGTCCTTCCGGTTTTCGTAATTTGTTAAGGCTCCACATCCTTTTGGCTGGCGTGGCTGCCTCCGCGGGCCGCAACGTGGCCCCAAGCGGGCTGCTTTTTTTCGAAAATGTCCTCCTGTTCGTCGCTATTTGCGTGAAGGATCAGCACCCTATCTTCACTCTCTTGCGCTTTTTACGTAAGAGCCACTGTTTTTCTGAGATTTTATATGGGAAGAAGAGGAAATTCATAAAATCGGAGCGTGCTCTAAATAAGAAAACCACAGGGGGTTTTCGCAAAAATTCCTAGGCAGAAGGGAGCCCCAGACTCATGTGCCCATTCCCCATTCGGCTTCCCCCTTTTCCCACGCCTAACCCTAGCCGCTCTTCACCCCCCACCGCGTTCGCCGCCGATCTGCTCCTCTCGCGCCCCAACACACACCTCGGCCCCGGTGGTGGCACGCCATCTCAGTCGTGGTCCGTCGTCCATGGCGGAACCCACGCCGACGTAGGTATCAGTTTGGCCATGAGGGGATGGGTTAGGGAGATGGCGCCTAGCAGTGTGGGGCCCACGCATTAGATCGGCGGCTCGAGCAGTGGAAGCAATGGCGGGGCCACCGCCACCACGCAGTCGTCCCGCTCGGCGACCTCCAGTATGAACGGTGGTGGCGGAGGCTGCATGATCTCGCCGCCGTGGATGCATGTGAGGCGCACTCGTCTTTTTTGGGGGGATTTTTTGGTTCTCCGGCGGAGTGGCGAGCGCAGGTGCGTCTCTCTGCTCTCTTCCTCTCTCCCCCATCTCTCCCGATCTCGCTCTGTTGTTTCGAGGATATTAGGTTGTTTGCTGGTGATCTGGATTCGATCGGCACCTCTGCAGGGAAAGTGATTGCTCCCCAGTCCCCGCGCTCCTTTTTTTGTGCCGATTTCCCCATCTTGTGATGAGATGCTCTCGCTTATCGGGGCTCTGTAGTTCAATCAGATCGTCAAAATGGATTAGAATGGAGCATATCCACACATAACCACACTCCCAGATGGTATGATGGGTACCATACCCTTGACGTGTTCCCTGATTTGGGTTAAGCCTCAGCCCTAATGCAGTATTGACTATTGAGAGTTTGGTGGCGTTCGGTCCATCGTGCTTGCTCACCCCATGGCGTTTCCCTTTTTTAAGAAAAAAATCAGGAGCATTTTTTTGTTGTTAGCTTATCTGATTATTGGGATCTATTAGGTAGTTTAGGTGTGGCAATAAGTACGGTGCATTTGTTTAGAAAAAAATGATAATTTGATATTTTTAGAATGACCCTTTAATTAGTCTTCAGATCAATTTGGAACAACCTTACCTTTTTATTGTCTTCTTTCCAGAGAGATAACTTCATGCCATTTTTTCATCAGCTTTTTTCTCATCAAAAGTATTTCACCTTTGATTAATACTTTAAAAACTTAAAGAGAAGTATAACCAAACAAATGTGTTTGATATCGTGTCGATGTCCAAATCACAAAGAAGATACAAGAAGTAGTATGTTCATTACATGGTTGTTTTGTCCAGTTTGCAAGAATTGTCTTTCGAGCATTCAATTTCATATTCTTAATTGGTTTTTGCTTCTACATAGTGCGATATGCTTCATGGACCTGCAGGAACCTCTGTAAATGTTGATGGGATTGCAAACAGATCTCGCCATATTTTTAGGCGTTCAACAGAGAAGAAGAGCCCCCTTAACATCCAGTTTGTACATATCATCTTGGAAAAAGATAAATGTTATAGTATGTTTTTTGTTTGGAGAATTCATCTCCTTTTTTCTATTGTACAGGAACGTCAAGTATCTACTCTTGAATACAGGCAGCAATAACAGAGGCTGGCGTACGTTGGTGTGCTATAACATCAGTATATAACAGACATACTCTTTTTGGATAAATCTTTGGCTTCGTTGTCTTGAGTGCTTGCCTCTCCTCTCATGTTTTTCCTCTGGGTTATGGACTTTTAGTTTAGCGTCCTAATTTTTATGTTGCTACTTCAATTTAGTTTTGTTCTATATGAGGTTTTGGATTATCTTATATTACACTTGCAGAATAATGATGGAAGTGATAGCATTGCTGTACAACTTGTTGATGAGGCACACCAGAATGATCTTGTTATTACCATAGCAGTGGTATGTAGTGTACATTTAACATATCTCCTACTGCAGAATATTCTGGAAAGTCTTTTACATGAGAGATGACATGAAGTATATACCAATATGTATTGAAATCTTGAGATGATGCACAGAAATTGAGATGTTGAAACAGCTGATATATATAAAAACATAACAAATAAATCAGGACAGTACAACACAAGTTATGATGCCTATAATTGATAATTTTCATTTCTCCAATCAACATCTCAAGAATTCTAAGAGGTTCCAATATAGTCTGTTAAAATGGAGTTACCAAAAAATGATATGCTAAACCTGAATTATGTGTTACTTAAACTATAACCTAAGCTCAACATTGGCCACATACTAATACATTAACGATTCATATGAGTCCATCTCACTACCACAATGGTTAGTGCAGTATAGTAGCCATCCATTGGTAGATACGAAAGTACTGAAGGAATAGATTGTTCATTAGAATATTACTGTCTTCCGTGTGCTCTTCATTGATCTCTTGAAGTATTGCTTCGCTCATTCTAAAAAGCTGTGAAAGCTCAGCTGTGCGGCAAGTAAATGACTGGGGTATGTTACATAGAACACTGATCTCTCCAAACATTTCTCCCTCTGCAACTTTCTCATATACCTTCTTTCAAATAATTCATATTTTTTACTAATCTGAATAAATCTTTTTAGCCATATCTAGAATAGATATAAACAGACGAAACCTATAACTACAAGGGTAAATAGAAGATCCCATTGATCATTCATCTAAATATGCAAATAGTTATACAAATAGATATGTAGGGTCTCTTTTAAGTTAGTGTATATTTGATGAGCCTTCCAAGTGAGATCATCACCGAAGAGCTCTCATTTGTTCTTTTACTTCTGCTCTCTTTCTTTTGTAACATTACATGTTTATTCTTTCTCAGTATCTTTCTCTTAGTACACATTTTTTATATGGTGGGTTTTCTCCTTCAGTTAGCGGTGATGATCTCTCATATTACCGAATTGATTTCCATGAGATTGAGATATGTTTTTAGTTAGTGAATATGTGTTGCGTATATGCATCTATTCTATGTTTTGTTTGTTTCATTGTTTTGACCTCAAACCATACTAAATTTTTAGCAATTTGGAAATTTCAGTAATGTTTTTAATGTCCTGAAGAGGATAGATAGCTGCTTATATGTAATAAAACAGAGCATCAGGCAATTGCATAATGACAAGGAAAGAAAGGTAGCCTTGCAGTTATACTTGATTAATTGAGTAGCCCATGACAATGGCGACCAACTAATTTTGCACATGTGCATATTTTCTTCGTCTCATCGCAGGAGGCAAGCAATGAAGGAAGTTCAAGCTTTGGCAGTCTTAGATTGCAAATTAGTTGTAACCTCCTCATTTTTAGCTATATTTTTTAGAAGGTTGTAACATCCTTAACATATCTTGGTAGAATATCATATTGGTAGGATATCATATTTCACTTCTTGGTTTGAGAACAAAAAACTTTATATATATTCTAGCCGATATTTATTTTCTGTAGCGTGCTCTTTTTTGATGGGGCGCCCGAAGGGGCGCCTCCTGGGCTAGTAGTCTTTATAACCCTCTCGCGATGGGCTTCTAGTTAATGTTTGAAAATTTTCTTATATTTCATCGAAAGTTTATCAATTTTATGTCACTTAAAGTTTATTATTTTCGTATATATCACTGTTTTAATTTTATATATTTTTTAATGTTCCGTATAACACTACCGGAAAACACTTATTTGCCGAGTGTAACATATTTTGCCGAGTGCATTCCATCGGGCACTCGGAAAACACTTGTTTGCCGAGTGCCCGATTGGATGCACTCGGCAAAATATGTCACACTCGGCGAACCAAGTTATTTGCCGAGTGCTACATAGGTGGCACTCGGCAAACATCCTGAAAAATCCCCTGCCCATGTTTTTCTGACGACGTTATGATGGTAGGGATGAAATTTTTCGTTTGCCGAGTGCCACAAACGGACACTCGGCAAACCCTAGCCTTTGTCGAGTGCCACCAATAAAAACACTCGGCAAATAATATAATCCCATTATTTCATGTGAAAACACATTTTGAGTCCATATCACATTTTAAAAATGTTTTGAACCTGATTTTTTTACAGTCATAATTCAACATCTGTTAATCCATGGAAATTTTTCATACTTTTATGAGTGGGTTTGATATTTTTAATAAATTAATCGTATTTCTAGGATTTACTTCCAAGTGGGTCAATTTGAAATGCGTGTACATGAAATAATGACTCAAAAATTATGGAAAAATCATATTTGTGTTCATGATTACATGTGTAATATTTTACAACTAAATATAACTAAATATTTAAAATCTAATTTACAACACTCGACCGACAATATGCAGGTTAATGGTTTTTAATTATATAAAATGTAATTGATGCCTAAAAATATGACACTTGACATGGTGTTATTATATCATACATATATAATATGGTAAAAAATTCATAATGTTTCGATAAAGTTTTCAAGTATGACCTTTAGAAATTGGACAATCTTCGAAAAGGTTTAGGAGTTTAGGGATGAAATGAGTTAGGTTTAGAAGCAAATCGATATTCAAATATTTGTTTGAACTTAAAAAATTTTGTACTACTAAAACTCAATTTATCTTATACCATGTCAAAAATTGGCATTTTTTAGAGTTAGTTTGCTATTTTTGGTTAATAAAAGTTGTTTATAGGATTTTAAGTAAAAGATCCCAAATTTAAACTACAAGTGGCTTATATTTGTTTATTTGAACTTAGAAATTTTCTAGGATGCAATATTAGTGTATATTATATAATGCCAAATTATGGGATTTTTTAAAGTCTTTATGCTATTTTAGTTTTTGTTTTAAAAATAGTTTACAAAATCTTTGCCGAGTGCAAATAGAAATGGCACTCGACAAAGACCCAAAAAATCACTTTTGCCGAGTGCCAGGTCTAAATGCACTCGGCAAAGTCTGAATTTTCGAAAAAAAATTAAAAAGTTCGCCGAGTGCCGCCAAATATGGCACTCGGCAAAGAACCATTTCGGGTAAAAAAAGAGCCCGAGCAGATCTGGCGCATTTATGCAAGATCTGCTCCCTCCGCCCCCGCCGCGCGCCCTGCTCCCTCTGCCGCCGCCGCCCTGCTCCCTGCCCCCCAGCCCCCCGCCCGGCCTGCGCCCCCCTGCACCGCCGCCCTCCCCCCGCCCCGCCGCCGGGGCGCCCTTGTGCCACCCGCCGGCCCCACCGGCGCCGGCGCCCCCCTCGCCGGCCCCGCCGCCCCCGGCCATCAGCTCCGTCGTCCCCGGCCACCGGCCCCGCAACCCCCGACCACTGGCCGCCGGCCCCACCGGCGCCGCCGCCCCCGCCCACCGGCGCCGCCGGCCCCGCCGCCCTGACCTCCGGCCGCCGGATCCGCGTGTCCCTAGGTTTATTTTATTTTTTCTGTTTTTTAATGATATAAATTTTATGATCAATAATTTAGGTTTATTAGTTTAGTTATCTTGATTGATTCATATCATTGACAATAAATAAATTGGAGTTACTAGAATAACAATTAACTACTCAAATAAATGCAAGTTGTTTAGACTTTTTTTCTCTTTTCCTAATATCAAATGTTTTAGAACTTTTAGGTTTCTCTCTTTTTTTTCATGTTTGTCACTGTCAAATAAATGACATCCTTCTCATGCCATGTTTAATGTAATGTTTAATCACATATTTAATCACATGTTTAATTATTAAGAATGCCATGTTAAATGTCATGTTAATACCATGTTCTAATATACATGTTTTAGAAATTTTAATATAATCGTTGTAATACTTTTTATGTTTTAATGGTTATGTTGATTAATATCTTGTGTATGTCGATGCCGGCCAACGTGCCATTATATATATATATATATATATATATATATGTATGTGGATGTCGGCCATCGCGTCGTGATGTGTATGTGGGTGACGACCATCGTGCCGTCCGATTTATGCATCGTGATGTTGTCAAAAATTTATTTTTTTTTGTTATTGTCGTGTAACCTAGGCATCTCCCATTCGGAAGAGTCACAGTTTGGAATATGCGTGTCTTTGCATATTTGTGGCCGTAACTGTTTCAAATTGTCCATGTTTGGACAGCCGGAGGATGCGTAGATTGAGCTCGTTTTCATGCCCTGTTCCGATTCGACTCATGGTTTCGGCAGCACCTCCCCGTTGTTCTCCGAACGCACATCCTCTTGGCATGTTGCCCAAACGTGCATTTGGAGAGCAGCGGGGAGGTGCTGCCGAAATTTTGGGTTGGATCGGAACGGAGCATGAAAACGAGCTCAATCTACGCATTCTCTGGTGGGATTAGGACCTATCTTACCTATTAGACTGTTAGATGCATCTCGTTTCTCACTAACCCCTAAACATGGGTGTTGTTTCCTAGTTTAGTACAAGATGGATCATCGTGAGTGGATGTACACGGGTCGCCCTAGTCAAGCCGAGGTGACAATGGATTGGATCAAGAACACTGAAGTATTCTTAGAGACGACGTTTGGTAGACAGAATATACGTGACAAGACCTGGTGTCCATGTAGTCGGTGCGAGAATAAGCGTCGACAAACAAAGGATGCAATGGGTAAACACGTATGCAAATATGGGTTTATGCCAAACTATACCCGTTGGACGTATCATGGTGAGTCCCAACGTCCTAGAGACGAGGTGTTGCGACATCGCATGGACGATGATGAGGGAGGGGTTGGATTTATGCTAGATGACTTTGAAGATGCGCATTTTGACGAAGCATGTGAAGAGGAAGTGCCGGAGCCAACGGCAAAAGCGTTTTATGACATGTTGTCCACGTCAAAGCAACCTCTTCACAGTCACACTAAGGTTTCTCAACTGGATGCCATCGCACGGCTAATGGCCATCAAGTCGTAGTTTAGCTTGAGTCGAGAATGCTTCGATGTTATGCTGACGGTGTTGGTAGCCTTCTTCCAGAAGGTCACAATCTTCCGAAGAGCATGTATGAGTCGAAGAAAGTCCTCCGTGCACTTAAGATGCCTTATGAGCAAATACATGCTTGTCCCAACGGATGCATTTTATTCAGGAAACAATACACAGACGCAACCTGCTGTGTGAAATGCAAATCCTCTAGGTATCTTGAGGTAGACTCCGATGATGGTGCGAAGAAACAACTCTCAATTCCCGTGAAGATCCTTCGGTACCTTCCCTTTGTACCGAGGATCCAACGGTTGTACATGACCGAGGAATCTGCTAAACAGATGACATGTCATAAAAAATGGGATTCGTTACAACCCAGACAAGCTAGGTCATCCATCAGATGGAGAAGCGTGGAAAAATTTGATCAACTCCATCCCGAGAAAGCTTTAGAGCCACGTAATGTACGAATTGCTATAGCAACAGATGAGTTCAATCCATATGGTATGACGGCTGCCGCATACAGTTGTTGGCCAATGTTTGTTATTCCCCTCAACCTTCCTCCCAGCGTCATCTTTCAATGACAGAATATTTTCTTGTCCTTGATAATTCCAGGGTCTGAATACCCAGGGAAAAATATGAGTGTGTATATGGAGCCTTTGATGGATGATTTGGTCCGTGCATGGGAAGATGGTGTGTTGACATATGACCGATCTACAAAGACAAACTTCAGAATGCATGTCTGGTATATGTACTCTCTACATGACCTACCAGCATATTCGATATTTTGCGGCTCGTGCGTGCATGGGAAGTTCGCATGCCCGATTTGTCCGTCGACTTTGAAGTTCATTTGGCTTGCTAAGGGTGGAAAATATTTCTCGTTTGACAAGCACCGACAATTTCTTCCTCGAAACCATCAATTCAGGAAGGATAAGAAGAATTTTACAAAAGGTGTGTCTGTTAAAGGCTCAGCACCAACTAAAATGACCGGAGCCGATGTTCGTGCTCAATTAGAGTCTTTGCAAATTAATACACAAGGAGCTGGTTTTATCAGATATGGTGAGCATCATGCATGGACTCACAAGCCATGTTTATGGAATCTTCCTTATTTCGATGATCTTCTCCTTCCACACAACATTGATGTGATGCACACCGAGAAAAATGTTGCCGAGGCCATTTTCGGCACAATCATGGATATTCCTGAGAAAACGAAAGACAACGTCAAGGCACGAGTGGATCAAGAGGCTATATGCAACATACCTAAGCTCGACATGATACCTCCTAGAAGCAGGAAATCCTGGACGAAACCAAAGTCTGATTTTGTTCTAACAAGAGGACAAAGGAGGGAAGTACTTGAGTGGTTTCAAACCTTGATATTTCCTGATGGCTATGCAACTAATCTAAAGAGGGGAGTTAATCTAGCTACTCTACGAATAAACGGACTCAAAAGTCATGACTATCACATATGGATTGAGCGGCTGCTCCCGGTCATGATTCGTGGCTATGTCCCCGAGGATGTCTGGCGAGTTCTAGCTGAATTGAGCAATTTTTTTCGGCAACTTGCCAAGGAAAAGTTCCCTGGTTTGGTATCTTTTGATGGGAGGATGGAGCCGGCGTACTCATGGAGGCACTATGAAAGTGCGCCGAACGCCCCTGACCGAGAAGGGAGACAATTTCCCCACCTAGCCGATCGAGTCAGGGCTGAGCTCTGGGTAAGTTTATTTTCTTAATATATGTGTCAATACTATTGACATGTGGATTACATAACATTCGGCGAACATCTATATGTAGGATTTTTATAGATGTGATGAGGGTTATGTGGATCAGGCTACCGCTGTTATTAATAGAGTTGCCAAGAAGCTTGTCACCGACATGCATTATGAGGCGCGCATTCAAGCCGTTATCGACTTCTACGCTCAGCACCGCCGAGAGAGGAAGAATAAAAAGGATGCCCGAACCACCTTTCTGACATGAGAGGAATACATGATGGTAAGTGTATTCTCGTGTATCTTCTAATACTTAATATTATGTCATTAACAACTTCATTTGCATCAAATAGGTCCCTCCACAGTGGTGTGCCGCTCATCTTGAATGTTGGGGCCAAATTGTTGATAGGTGGTGTTCTGCCGAGTGGCAGAGCAGTCACGATGCATGCCGCCAGAGACGCCTACTCATGCCGGGGCAGCACACCATCAAGGCTCACTGAACCTCGACTAGTTCAGGGCGAGATGGGTATGTAGTTACATGTTTCTTTTTTTGGCTTAATTGCACAATATAACTCTAACTATCTTCTTGTTTCAGTCAACGGCCAATGCGGGTCAGGAATGCTCCCAAGTCATGGCATATGCTCTGAATCACAAAGAGAGGGCGGTTGAAGGCAATACTTACAATCCAAATGATCTCGCTGAGTCATACACTAATCAGAACGCATATCAATGCCTCCAGGACTATTCAGAGATGGCAAGGGAAGTGCATGGCGCCGATTATGACCCAATCGCACATGACATTGATGGCGAGATGGTCATGAGGGCTGGAGGAGGCAAGAGACATGGGCTATATTTGATGGGCGATGGCGCCATTGATACCCATAGTACCCCCTCTTTATCTGAGGTAAGAGCTCGGAGCTCAACCTCCGGTCCGGGTATACGCCCTCGCCGAGACACATCTATGGGTCTGATTGCTGATCTACAGGTTAGTTCATTTTCATCAATCATCGAACACTTCAATTTGTTTGTTTTGGAACGTTAATGACTATGAATTAATGTTTTGTAGGCCCAACTAAATGAAGAAAGATCACAAATGACCGAGTGGTAGACCCAGATGGAGGCTCGGCTGCAGGCTCAGATGCAGGCTCAGATGTAGGCCAAGATGCAGACCTAGATGCAGCAGTGGTTTGCACAGATGGGTGGATCTTTTTCAGGTCATATGGGCATGGCTGGACTTCCTCAACCTCAACAATCTCCGCGGACTCCACAGAGCGGCAATGTGAGTTTCTAATATTGTTTTTGTCGTTTTTGTGATATACAATTGTGTTAACTATTTTTCATTTTTTCAGTTTCATTTATCGGCAGCAGGATCAAACACGCAGCCATCTCCACACACTGGCATAGCGGTAATGCTAACTTGTGAGGCGTGGTGTGAGTTGCCGTTGTGAACTTGTTAATTATTTGAACTTGTCAACATGAACGTGAACTTGAACTTGTGATGTCAATTTGAACTTGAATTTATGACGTGAACATGAATTTGTGATGTGAATGTGAATTTTGTGATGTGAATGTGATTTTTGTGATGTGAGTGAATTTGTGATTTATATAGTGATTGAATGCGAATATTTGTGATTGAATGTGAATTTTGGAATGAATTTTGTGACTAAATATGAATTTATGATGAATTTTGTGATTGAATGTGATTTTTGGATGAAATATGCATTAAATAAATGAAAAAAAAATAAAAAAAAGATTTGCCGAGTGCTACACTCGGCAAAGCCACCTAAATAGCACAGAAATGTGCCACGTGGCATGTTTCTGTGCTATCTGGGGTGTCTTTGCCGAGTACTTCCACGTGGCACTCGGCAAACACCCCTGCCACGCGTGCCACGACCACCCTTCGCCGAGTGCCACGTGGGCACTTGGCAAACCCCCTTCGCCGAGTGCCACGTGGGGCACTCAGCAAAGGCCCTGCCACCCGTGCCTGATCCCCTTCGCCGAGTGCCCACGTGGCACTCGGCAAACCCCCTTCACCGAGTGCCACGTGGGGCACTCGGCGAACGCCCATTAACGGCCACCCCGACCGTCAGACGAGGGTGTTTGCCGAGTGGGGTTCACCGAGTGTGGCACTCGGTGAAGGATTTGCCGAGTGGAAAAGAGACTTCGCCGAGTGCCCTAGGCACTCGGCAAATATTGTTGTTCCCATAGTGTAAGATTCCAGTCGTAAGACACCATTACCGATAGTCTTTAGAGCTATATTTTAATTAAAACAAGCACACATAATCCTGGCCTATGCATAGCGTTTGGCCAAGGGACTGTTTTTCCAAGCCATTATTTCTCTCGACGCCCTACGACTACGTGAAAAATAGACATCCACGGAGTGTCACAGTCACTCGATAAAGGGTTAGGTGAACGAATGCCAAAACAACACTCACGACACTCGTAAAAAGTAACATGATGGTATACACATAGGTATGACGACAGATTTGTCGAGTGTTAAAATTTGACACTTGACAAATAAAAAAAGAAAAGAAAAAATAGGATGCGGGCACAACACTAATTCATCAAACACTTGACGAGTGTGGCGTGTGGTGATGGCACGACGCCACGGTAGGGCGCGGTGAGGTAACGACACGGGGTGTGGCGCCACGGCTAGGAAGGGCATCACAATGGAGTGAGGAACTGCGATGGGGTAGGGCAGGGCACGGCAACAACACGACATGTGGTGCTAGGTATGGGACACAGCACTACGGTAGGGCGGGACGATGCATGACGTCGTGTCAGGGCGAGGTGGAGCTAAGGCAGGGCGTGATGGGAGCGAGGCGGGGCGTAGTGGGGCATGGCGGTGTGTGTCGTGACGATGGGGCAGCGATGACATGGCATCGCGGCGGTGGTCAGGAAGGGAGGGTGGTGGGGTATTTAAAGGAGTACGTGAAAATGTTGAAAAAGGCGTTGATTTTGAAATTTTACGAGAAAAACTGTGCTAGAAGCGAAATTTTTGTTTGTTGAGTGCCTAAAATTTGGCACTCAACAAACATTCTTTTAATTTTTTTTCAATTTTTGTCAAATTTGTTTTTCATTATTTACATACATTGACAAAATTTGTGAAACTATTGTGGGTGAGGACTAAAAATAAACTCAATAACATGAATATGCTTTTTCTTGGATAATTTAGTTCATTCTTTTATGCACTTGTAGTTCAACTTTGATATGTTTTAATTTAAATCCTAGCGTATAAAAATGCTAAATTTTTCCGGGGATAAGATATAATGTATTTTGATTTTAGAAAAAAAATTCAAATTCAAATGAAGATTTAACCATCCATTTGCTTCCAAACGTACGCAACCCATTCCTTTTTAAAATCCTAATTCGTCGTGTGAGGATGTGCGGTTTTCTTAACATCCCATGTGATAATTTGTCAAAATATTTTTAAATTTTTATAATAGCGTCTCCATATCGTATCATAACACCACGACAGATCTTGTATTTTTTAGACTTCATTTAATTTATTTAGAATTGAAATATATGTATATTTATATATGCAACCTATTTTTTCTAGATCATATGTGCCAATAATTCTTGCCTAGACCCAGCTTCGACAAACTCTTCAAACCTGACCGAAAGCTACTTTATTTGATTGACGGGTTGCAACATCGTTGATCTAAGGTGTCCTTCCCCCTTTATTTCCACCTAACACGCAAACTGTGTCTTGGAAGCGTATGCACTACTTTGAAAGCTCTGCAAGATTATTACGACGATAACTAATTAAACTGTTTTTACAGGAGATAATGACCCTCCAGATGACCAGATCAACATCATCATCATCATCAATTAGGGATTGGCATCAGTTCCCATCTTGATTACCTTACCTAGCCTGTATGGCTGTATATATTATTATCCTGTTCCATCGGAACATGTCCTTGCTCTTCTATATTTTCCTCGATCGTCAGCGATGGGCGATGGCAACAGTTGTTTGGAATCATGCTGTCCTTGGGGTTGCGATAATACAATGATTGGTGGCAAGTTAAGTCAAAATGGTTAGGTATAATGCCAGGTTTTTATTAAGCGTGCTAACACCTGAAATGATCCAGTGAAGTAGTGAACCCGGCCTGTTAAAGCTTTATGATTTAAGGATACGTCAAGCTTTAGCTTCATATAAGAGGTTTCAAATCAAACTCGTTGAATTAGGGTCTGTTTGGCTCCCCTAAGCTAAAGTTTAGTCATTATCACATCGAATTTTCGGATGAAGACTAAAAGTGAGTTAATTATAAAACTAATTATAGAATCCCTAGACTAATTCACGAGATGAATCCATTAAACCTAATTAATTCATGATTTGGCCATGTGGTGTTACAGTAAAAAATGTGCTAATGATAGATTAATTAGGCTTAATAGATTCGTCTCGCGAATTAGTCTAGGAATTTTGCAATTAGTTTTATACCTTCTAATTAGCACCCGAATATTCGATGTGACGGGGGCTAAACTTTAACCCCTATCATCCAAACGGTCCCTTTGTATTGTGTCTCACCAATATTGCTCTTAACATGATATGCACGTCTATCCATTGAAAATGACTCTCCCCTATCATCCAAACGACCCCCTTAGTACCGTGTCTCACCAATATTGCTCTTAACACGGCATGCACATCTATCCATGGAGAAAGACTCTCACAGTCAGATTATAAATTAAATTCATTGAAGTCGTCTATGCATAAAACCATATATACAACCCTAGTGACACTTCAGTCCCTTGGTAATTATTGGTACCCATCACTCTATCTTTAGGATATCCTTGTCGATGAGACACCACCATAAAACAATATTTAGTGATAGAATTTTAATGATGAATAAATGATATATGTCATTAATACACAGATTATTTTGGATGTGTTAGTGATGTTGCCTTATTAGTTATGTTTCGTAATTAGGCCCATCACTAGAGAGGGACACATCCATTAGTGATGGATTTAATTACCACCCATCACTAATGGGCGTGACGGATGACAACTATCGCTTGTCACTAATTATCCATTGACGAGCGGTAGTTTCCATCTGTTACTAATGGCTAGATCAATAATGACAGATAGAAATTATCACCTATTACTGATGATGTTTATAAATAGGTGAAAATCAACATAACACTTTCATATTGTGCAGAACCCTAAACCCTAGCGTTCATGCCTTCTCCACTATCACACGCCACACCTTCCGCCATCGTTCTCATCCACCGTCACGGCCTCCATCCCATCGTGGCTTCCTCTGCTAGTCTCCGTCCCACCACGGTCTCCTCCGCCAATTTCCTCCTCCATCGCCAACCCTCCTCATCGCCATCGCAAGGTCCTCCTCCTTTGACATGGCTAGGGTTTGTGAGTTTTTTGAATATGTGAATATGTTGCTTTGTGAATATATATGTTTCTTTGTGAATATGTTGCTTTATGAATATATGTTGCGGAGAAAAATGGGATGTGATAGGCAGGAAAGTCAACACCGACCAAACGGACCAATTGAAGAACATCTATTATTTTAATTTGGTAATCCAACAGATGTAACTCTAGCAAGAAAAACTCTCTTGCAATACATCTTGACAGGTTTATTCTCTGAGACTCGGTTATATGTCTGTACAATAAATAACTTGATCATCAACAAGAAGTCGATGATAAGCTATTTGCATATATCGGTGGTTAACTAGATTATTTATGCAGTTTGCCTTATCTAACTAGTTTTGTTTAAATTTTATTGTTATAGTATTTTTCAAGACAGTATTGTGAGAAATGCATCACATCTTACTTACACCAGTAGGGCACCAAGATTCAAGTGGCATGAACAAAGTTTGAGGCAGTCATAATTGTGGTGCATAAATCACCAGATGGATGGTGCTACCTAACTACTGGTTTTATATTAGCCAATTTCTTCGAGATAACACGTTAAAAGTTGGCACAATATGCCTCTTCCATTTAAACATCAATAACAGTACAATTGAGGCTATGTTGTATATGGTGTAAACTTGGGGTATGATATCTTCCTATCCATCTTTCTTTTGCACTGATAACCATTGTGCATATTATGAAGTTAAAAGTTAGGGAATGATGCTCTTATGGAACTTTATTTTAGCAATGCAATTCCTTCGAGATAACAAGATATAAGTTAATATATGTGATATTAATTTGGTTGTGAATCTTCTATGATGAATTATTGTGTTCATTATGTGATGAATTATCTGTGATGTGCTTTAGAATATAATGTTGGATAGGTTGGCTGCCAAATCCAAATCGTAGCTTTGATTCACGATGCAACATATTTTTTTAAAAAAAAACTCATAATATTAGTGATAGGTAACAATAATAATCCGTTACTAAAGTTCACTTTAGTGACGGGTGATATTACGACACATCACTAAAAAGTTCTAACAAGTGAACCGATATGCCTTCTTTATTGATGGGTGAATACTATTATTCGTCAGTAAAAGTTGATTTTTTAGGGACGGGTAAATGCTAATCACTAATGACGTTACATCAGTAACGTGATGACTAATATGGTTGTCTGTAGCAACGAGAGTGAAAGAGACGTCTTTCTCTGGTTGATATGCTAATAATATATACTCACAAAAAAGCATTGCACTAACACTTATCACGTACGGAGAGAAACTAACGCGTGGAATAATAAATTTGTGTCCATTGGTAAGCACACATAAGTATCACTTACCATATTAGTATCGTAAAAACGACAATATTAAAAGCTTACCACCTGTCACTACGGGCGAAACAATGTTTGTCGAGTGCTACATGCACTCGGCAAAGTCTCAAAAACTCTCGGCGAAAATTTTACCGAGCATTGCACTCGGCAAACGACACACGACAAACATCCTCTCGGCACACATGGGTTCGCCGAGTGTTTTTCATCGGGCACTCAGTGAACCCGTCGACGAGTGTCAAAAATAACACTCGGTAAAAAAAGCGACTTCACGGTTTGTGCACGGACATAACGGTGGTTTTGTCGAGTGTCAAAATATGGCACTCGGCAAAGTTTACAACAAAAAAATAAAAAAAGCCACCGCCGCGCACGCTGCGACGGCGACAGAGACGTGCTGGCGGGATGCGGTGGGGGGCGTGACGAGGAGGTGGAGCCGGAAGTGCGGGTCGGGTGGTGCCGAGCAGCGGTCGGGGGCGGCGGGGCGGCGCCGGGCGGGGGGCCAGGGCGGTTGGGCCGGCCGGCCGGCGGGGCGGGGGCCGGGGCGGTGGGGCGACAAAGTTGGCCGGGTGGCGGGTCGGACGGCGTCGGGCGGCAGTTGGGGGCAGCGGGGCGACGCCGGCTAGCTGGGGCGACGGGGCGGCGGGGCTGGGCGGGCGGTGTGGCGGCAGGGCCGGCTGGCCAGCAGGGCGGGCGGCCGGCGAGGCGGGCAGCCGGGGCGGTGGCCGGGGGAGAGGGCGCCGGTGGGAGGGAAGGAGAGGAGAGAACGGAGGGATGAGGAAAGGGGTGGGTTTTTAAAGAAAATTTTTGAAAATTTTGAAAAAAAGTGCGTCAATTTTGAAATTTGGCTGAAAATTGTGCGGGAAACACTTTTTTGGTTTGCCGAGTGTTGCACTCGGCAAACCAAAATATTTGCCGAGTGTCTCAAATTTGGCAGTCGGCAAAGAGACTTTTTTTATTTATTTTTTTATTTTTGTTAATTTGTGTTTACAATATTTTCCTTGATAGAAATTATAAAACTATATTGCATAAGGACTAAAAATAAACTCAACAACATAAATATGTTTTTTAATAATATATTATTATTATTTCATACATTTGTAGTTCAAATTTTACCTATTTCAATTTAAATTCTAGAAACATACTTAATAATTTAAAAATAACAAACTGGACCAAAAAATGTGTAATTTTTACATGAGATAATATATGTTGTGTTTTATTGTAGAAAAAATTTCAAGTACAAAAATATTTTATCCATCAAACTTATTTCAAATCTATCTCATTTCTTCTCTAAACCCTAATCACTATTCTTATAATATACAATTTCTAAACACTCTACATGATAATGTTCTCTAAATATTTTTAAATTTTTATCACAGCATCTATGTATCATATAATAATACCATGACAAGTCTCATATTTTTTAGACATCAGTTGATTTTTTATAATTAAAAAACTATTAAGCTTCACGTTGTTGAACGAGGGTCACACCCTAAATTGTTCAAAATTTCTTTTAATTCAGTTTATAAGAACCCTAAATAGACTTTAAAACATGAATATGATTTTTTTCATAATTTTTGGTTTATTATTTTATGCACTTGTAGTTCAAATTTCACCCATTTCAATTTAAATCTTAGAAACATACTTAATAATTTAAAAATAACAAACTTGACCCAAAAATGTGTAATTTTTACATGAGATAATATATGTTGTGTTTTATTGTAGAAAAAATTTCAAGTACAAAAAATAATTTACCCGTTAAACTTTTTTCAAACCTATCTCATTTCTTCTCTAAACCCTAATCACTTCTCTTATAATCTCCGATTTCTAAACACTCTACATAGTAAATTTATTTAAATATTTTTAAATTTTTATCACAATATCTATGTATCATATAATAACACCATGACAAGTCTCATGTTTTTTAGACATCAGTTGATTTTTTATAATTAAAAAACTATTAAGCTTCACATTGTTGAACGAGCGTCACACCCTAAATTGTTCAAAATTTCTTTTAATTCAGTTTATAAGAACCCTAAATAGACTTTAAAACATGAATATGATTTTTTCATAATTTTTGGTTTATTATTTTAGACACTTGTAGTTCAAATTTCACCTATTTCAATTTAAATCCTAGAAACATACTTAATAATTTAAAAATAACAAACTGGACAAAAAATGTGTAATTTTTACCTGAGATAATATATGTTGTGTTTTATTGTAGAAAAAAATTCAAGTTAAATTCAAATTGGAAATATCACGTAGACTCGAAACAATGGTTCAGAAAAAAAATAAAAAATGGGTTTGCCGAATGTTTTTAAAAAACACTCGGCAAATCGTCAAAAAAAATTTTTTGCTGTGCAAGAACACCGTCGCGACGTCCATTAATAACTTTTGCCGAGTGTTTTTTTTAAAAACACTCGGCAAATAAAATTTTGTCGAGTGCATGAGATATTGCACTCGGCAAACTAGCCATTTCCGGTAGTGTGTAGGTGCCGGTTGTGAAAACTATCTAACTGTATCATTTATATAACTGGTCTATAAATGAGATTAAACCAATACATACATAATATTTTCCCGTGTATTGCAAAGAAACTTATAGATATCAATTCTTATAAATAACCAGCACAAATAATGGTGTCATATGTATTGGTTCGTGTTAAGAATCAACCAACGCACGTGAGGACAGAGTGGACATGATCCATATATATATTGGTTTTGTAAACCAACAACCAACACATCTCTACTATTATAAAGCGGCTAGTTTTCCGTGTCCTCCGTCCGCAAGCCCCATAGTGTCTTCTCACTTTCCATAAAAAACCAATCAAAACTTATACCCTATAAAAACCGATGCCCACGCCTTCCGCGCCTCCCACCCCGCACACAAAACCGCGTCCCGCGCAAAACCATGCCGCTCGTACCATGCAAAACTGAATCAGCGCGTAGAGCGCGCTCGCGCACAACGGCCGCCCCACTGCGGCCGAATCTGCCGCGCCGCGTGCACTCGCGCGCAGCGCCTGCCCCGCTGCGGCCGAATCCACCGCGCCCCGCGCGCTTGCGCGCAGCGCCCACCCTGTCGCTGCCCCGCACACTGCAACGACATGTTCAAAGAAAACCTACGTGAGAGAAATGAGGAAAAAAAGAAAAACAAAAAAGAAGAAAAATAAAAAATAAAAGAAAAATATATTTTTACATTTCGGTCTTTTAATTTATGTGCGGAGGTACAAATTTTATGTAAAAATCCTTAATTTTTTGAAAAATCATAAAGAAACATGAATTTTGTGCAAATGTCCTGTTATAAAATAAGGTTTTGTTGCAAAGTACAGGCATCTGACTAGTATAATACTAATGTCTGTTTGATGTTCTATATATGCTATCATAAATATTGTCATTCGGAGAATCTGCTCCTAAAAATCGTCTAGGCTGCTGGAGATCGATGCATGCTTGCATACAGATAATCTAGTAATACAACACACGTACTAGTGGTCTAGTAGTGGAGTGTCCATGATGTTGTACATTTTCACATTTGCCGTTGACGAGTGCACACCATCGACGAGGAGGCAAATTGCTCCGATAAAACTAGGTCCGGATCGATGGTTGGGCGAGAAGAAGCGTGTCGATCAAATCTCCACGTTAGGAGAGTACATATCGGCGATGCCATTGAACTATGGAAAAAACGGAAAGTTATTAAGGGTCACATTCATACGATCATTTAATTATCGTTCTTGCTCGAAGTGAACGCTGCTATCTCCCAAATCCCCGCATTATAAAACACAGCTCGTCATCAACCAACAGCGTGGCTTCTTTCCTTGATTGTTTTTGTACTCTTCGAAAACTTATTTACAAGTAAACTCACGGGAAAACTTATTCTACTAAGAGCGAGCATGTGCTGATCCCTGATGTATTAGTGGGTTGATCTAGCTATCATGCAGGTCGTTGCAATATAATGTCAACTTTACTGAGCTACTTCGTACTAATGACCAATATGGCACGTGGATATCTTAGTTTTTCCGCAAGTGGCATGTCACATGCACGCAGCTGCACGCTGCACCTTTACCATATTCCGGCCTCACCAGAAAAAGGGGCAGGCACTCACCCTGCCACTTGGGGTCCCACGTACGCTCCGATCCGGGCCCACCGTCAGTGTTGGGCGGGGAACAAAAATGCGTGGAGATAATAAACGCGAGCAATGATGCGGCGCGGAACGAATGGCAAGTTGCCTAAGATGTTTTACCGCACTATTAATATAATTTTATTTTCAATATAAAAGTTAATAAACTAGTTGTATAATTAAAATTAAAAGAGTACTTATTACTCACCTAAATTATTGTGCAACTAACGCTGACGTGGCATAACATAGCGGCGGTTTTCGCTAACTAGACAATACACATGGCGCTGACATGATCAAAAGAGTTTTTTTTTCAAAAAACCTCGTACGAAAGGTGTTCAATAGAATGCCCACAAGCCACGCCGTCAGTCGCTACCGCCACGAATTGTTGCAACTACCCGCACGTCGTGCCATGCTGAGGGTGGGGTTGGAGTAGGGCGTGAGCTGGGCGGGCGCGCGGGTGGCGGGCGGCTTGTAGCTGGGCGAGAGCGTGGGCGGGTGAGTCATGCAGTTGCAGTAGAGCGACGCGTGGGCGACACACTCACGGGCAGGCGACGGGTGGTGGGGGCATGCGATCGACCTGTGGGAGGCTATCAATTTTTACTCTATTTACCACGTCAGTGCGCCACGTGTGTTTAGTCATCGAAACTGTCATTCGCATCAGCGAAACCTTTTAAAATTTTTACAGTAAATTGGTTTTCAAATATTAGGGGGCTAATTAAATGGTTTTGTTTTTAGGGAGTATTTAAACTTTTATGGTAGTTCGAGATAGTAATTTGTATTTTTCCATTAAAATATAAAAGTATATCTTATTAATACTAAAATATGAATATGAATTACTAAGTAATGTGTAGGTAATAAATAATAAAATAAAAGTTTTTATTTACCGATTAAAATAAAATATTTTTGGGATAAAATTGAGGTACTATGAAAAAATTGGGGACACATTAAACAGTCTGGAAAGATAACAAATTGATAAAGTTGAAAGTTATGATAGAGTTGGATATGTGTCAATTCTCAAACAGAACTAAGATCGGATGATGGATGTGATGGATGGACAATTATTGGACCATTTTTGGTACGGCTTCACCACCGTAATCAAATTTTAAACGGATGTTAGAACATCAATTTAAATGATTAGATAAGAATTAATTATAAAAATAATTACAGAATTATAGGATTATTTGCGAGATGAATTTATTAAAAAAATAATCCATGATTAGCAAATGTTTACTGTAGCATCACATTGTCAAATTATGGTGTGATTAGACTTATTAGATTCATCTTATGAATAAACCATTAATTAAGAATTGATTTTATAAATAGTCTACGTTTAATACTCCAAAATAATATTTAACGTTCGATGTGACGGAAACTTTTAAAGAACTAAAGGGCCCTTAAAATCGTTCGGGACGTTTCACTTTCACATTTACTGATTTTTATTCAGTCGTGTAGGATTTTTGAATCCGAATTCTGAAAAGTAGCACACGATCTTTCGTCAGGTAGATAGAGATAAGAAAGATTAGACGGCCGGCCACGTTCATCAACGTCGTCCAGATTTGGTGCTGATGACATGTACGTCACGTACCAAAACCACACACCCTCTCTCTCTGCGTGCGTCTGAACCTGAATTTGATTTTGACAAATTTTCATTGCACAGTTCCACTCGTGTGATACGTCATAAATATTGAGAAATAAGATCCTCTACAATGTTACCAAATGTGGAGGACAGTCACTCGATTTGTAATTGAACCGGGGCGGATCCGTGGTGGGGTTCACTTCGCAGGTGTCGAAAGAGACTTCGTACTATCCGATCTACGCTGGATAGTTTGGATGAATGATTGCGAAGGGTGGTCAGCCATTGGGTGGAGATTCAATGGTACATGAGAGTAGTTTCGTGCGTGATGAGACCCACTTCACAAAAGTTAGATAGAAGAATTTGATATCGTTTAATCTGTACTGAATGGCTCATATGGATAACACTGTAGAGGATTTGCAGCTGTAAATTTTGGAGGTGTAGTATTAGTACTAGTAGTGAACAGCGATGCTTGTGTGTGCATGCATGATGCATGGACTTTCCGCGCGTGCATGCATGCAACGACTTTGATCATTGAGTTAGCTAATCCATCACTGTTCGTTAAGCTGCTGCCAAATGGCTTTAGTTTTGCGCATGAAATCACAAAAGCGACGGGAAATTATGGAAGGTCCAAGCCCCAATTCGGTCTTCGTTCGATCCGGGACATGCAAAGGTTGAAATTAAAGGAAAAGAAAGCGAGCAGTACTGCGATTTCGAGCTGTCCATAATAATTGTGAGACAGAGGATTGCCTAACGATCGATCCAATCCAACGAAACCACTCAATATTGTTTCCCGGGCACATCTTTTTTCCGGTGCATCATAGAGCCACAGAACAAATGACCCCTAAACAAAACAAGTTGTACTGGTACTTAATCATATATAGATCCAATTAAAATAATGTACCAACTGGACTAAGCATTTATCATATGGTATGTGAGCCTTAATCTTCTTGACACCAACTAATTCGATGTAGTACTAGTCATTCTCTGCTAGTTTTTGAGGCCAAGAAAACGAGAAGAAAAACTCAGATGCATGGCCGCATTATGGATAGATAGTACAATGTACACTTGAGGTACAGTCGCTAGAAGGTGACAATAATTAAGGTGTTAATTGGAGCACGTACCTGAACGATCGAACGGACGGCTGGCTTTGGCGGTGGTTCAGACTCTGAAATGTTCAGTTGTTGCCAAGGAAAAGAAGGTTGGTTTCTAGTCAGTTCGTTGCACCATGGCCCTCGTCTCTGCTTGGAGCTTTCCTACTAGGGGAAATTCCCTCGTCGACGATGGAGCAGAAGGTTGTTCTTACCGTCTTTAGCTAGCTAGCAGAGAAGGTTAATAAATCATATATCTTTTTTAATGGAAATTAATGATTTATCTACATATTATCTAAATGAGGAAAAGATACATATTAAATAAACGAGAGTATATGATTACATTTTTAAATAAGGTTTAGGGTCTGTTTAGTAGAGCTTCGGATCCTGAAATCTATACTGGAGTGTTTGGTTTGATTCCAGTTCCACAACAAAGAAGTTGAGCTCTGCCAAACACACCCTTAATGTGTTGTTGCGTGACTTTTCAAAATAAAAACTTATTCACACATGTTTGTACTCGATAACTAATGTGATGGCCGTCGCATTTGCACAGCTAGAGGACGCATTTTATTTGGTTTAAGTGTTTTTCTATTTAAATTATCGATTCCTTATTATATCCAAACTCTACGCGTTGCTTTTTTCCCCTCTGGATAATTTAATTATTTATCACTCTCTTCATGTGTCAATTAATGTCAATTAACGAACCACATGTCAGTGACTCAGATGACCCCACGTATCAGTGATTTGGAGAGGCAATTTTATTGCCACCCACATGTTAAGAGTGGCAAATAATTAAATCCCCCATTTTTCACCGTCTTCCTACTCTTATTCATATTTTATTCACATATGTTGGTATTTCTATTAAATCTGGATCCATTACAAATTAATGGTGTATATGTTTTTAATTTTATATGATTACCGTGATAATTTCTAAGCCTTTAAAGTGAATCGATTAATCTCGATTTGGTTAGATTTTTCTATATTAGTATATAGTGTAAAAAATTCAACCTTGGTAATTTAGATTAATCCATAATATTTAGGAGAGATAAATGTTTAATAAAATTTAAAAAAGATACACTGTGTAGTTGGCTGGTGAATATATATAATAATTGTTGGCGTAAAAGATTACGCCTACATGTTCAAATAGCTTTGAAAGGCTAGCTCAGAGACGAAGCTTAAGTTCGCAGTTCGCACTGGTTCAAGCCCCTGAAAGAGATAATAACCTTACATTCAGTTCGAAGTATATTCTTAGACTTAGTTTTGGATCCCTATTATAGTAGAAAATACAATTATTTATAGAAAAATATACAATAGAAAAATATTATTCTGTCCTCTAGTTAAAACCGTTATTGTGAACTCTATTCACAAGATCCTGTAGGAGCAGAATTGTAAAAACACGTGTGAACGTAGCTATAAAGTGAATGTCTTGTTCCGGATTGCGACATGCCTTCGGGACGAAGTCTTTTCAAAGTTAAGAGACCCTTCATAATGCTTTGACCGCTCAGGGCTTCAGGATGTCCTCGTGATGGTCTTTGAGATCTTCATCAAGAGGCTTTGAAGCTAATACTTACCTTATACTTCAAAGTACTTTTGGTTCGTCTAACCGTAACATTGATGGAATTATAATTCTAATTGTTAAAATATAAAAAAATTCTAATTTTTATACTACAATAGTAAATTCTTAAAAATGATTAGTAAAGATTTTTGTTTGATGGATCCACAATACAGTAAATAAATAGTTCTAAACCTTCCTATGAAAGAGGGAATATAAAACACGTTAAAGAAATATTCTAAATGGGCATCATTATATTTAAACTATAGCTATTTAAAAAATTACAAATATATTGTAGTTAAAAATATTATTAAAATATAGAAGAATGTGGTATGGACAGTCTAATATGAAAAATCTATTATAGTGTGTTGAAATATGGAGGAAGAATTTCTTAGATGGAAATCCAAATTGAAATATAAAAATCTAAATTTGGATGCTCTTTCTGGATTAGATGGCCCTTCAGAACACAAGAGCCATCCATAGAGCAACGCTCTCTGATCATAGTTAAAACTCAGTGTGTCATTACCGTGGTTTCATATAAAAATTTTATACTTATAATTGTCCATAGATACTGCCGAAAAAGTGGAACACTTGAAACTAGTTAGACCCCATTCCATTACTCTAATTTATTTTTCTAGAACGTTCTCAAAAGAAGATGGAACCGAATCCTTATTAAATGCACTCTTACATTATTGTTAGTTGGGGACTTGGGGATCAGTTTTTTTAAGAGCAGGACGATTTCAGCAGGTTTTCTTACGAAGTTGACTAAAAGTCATCGGTTTTGATGGGTATTTCTCAGTTTTTTTTCAATGGCACAAAATGCGTCGCAATCAGGGTGGGTGGGTGGTGGCCTGCAGCGACTACGCGAGGGAGCTGCAAATCATCCTGATCCGAACGAGCCAATGGTTCCTCCGCTACCCGCGCCCGCCACGGCTTTGACCCCTCTCGTGGAAACGGATACCAAATGTGACGCCGCGCGAGAGTGAGAGTGAGAGTGAGAGATGGGATGGAGAGGTCACGGACCACGGGTGCGGCGTGACACGGAAGCAAGCAAGCAAGCCGCCAATTAAAGCGGGAGGTCCGCGTCGTGGCCTCCGCTTCTCTTCCGTTCCCTCGCGGCGCGCGGCACGTGCCCCCTTCTTCTCCTCCTCCTCCTCCTCCTCCTCCCGTGGTGGCGGCCATGTCGCGGACGCGCGAGCAGCACAGCACAGCACTGCGGGGCTCGTCGTCTCTTCGTTAGCTGATGGATCGGGGTCGGATGGGAACCATCAACCATGTGGGCGGAGGGTGCCGACGCTGCCTCGCCCACGTGATGGATTTAACGGGGGGCATGAGATTGCCATGTACCAAACTGACCTTGGAGTGCGTAACCGGAGTTTTAGATTTTTTAAATAATATTTTTAAAAAAGAGAATTTCAAATTTTTATATTGATTTTTAAAAATTACAAAAATAGGTGCCGATCGGTACTTGAAGTGCCGACTGGATGATACGTCAGCTCTAGTCGGCACTTCAACTGCCGATTGGTGCCACGTCCGCTCTAGTAGACACTTCAAGTACCGACTAAAGCTGACGTGAAAGAACATCCGGTCGGCACTTAAAGTGTCGACTGGAGCTGATTTTTGCAATTTTTCATAATCGTTAGATTTGATTTTTTTTAAAAAAATATTATTTTAGGAAAAATTCTGGAGTTTTGTTTATTTATGTGTATACGGTCCAGTTTCGTCTAACCACGATGCGTGTCACGGACTAAAAAAAATCCTTCAAATTTTTTGAGTTGTCTCTAAACTCTTTTCTTTGGTACAACCTGTGCTTACAACTGACTTACCTAAAAAGCTAGCCTGCAAATCCGCACTTGTTAATGCAAGCTCCCAGACTCCCAGGCCCCCTAGCTACTACCTGCTTTCAGAGCAAATCTTTCTGTTGCGAGTGCCAACGCTTCGGTTGATCAACAGTATCAGGTTGTTTCCACTACTGCTTTTAAAAATTGTAAGAATTTGAGTTTAGAACTTGCTCCCTCCTACGTACAGATAATAGTCGTTTTGATGTTTAGATGGGAATATAAAAATATTAGTCACCTCGTCAACCGAAGTGTTTCTTTTCTTCTCCCGAAACATTTCTGTCAATAAAAACACTAAAAAAATAGGGCATGTGTGACCACCAAGAGTTGAGTTTAGGTGACACCACTAGAATTTTTCCTCAGTAACCAATTGAGACAGCTTGTGTTGCTCTAAGTATTTGTAATCTTGTCTAAGACAACTAATATTTGTACACTGGAGGAAGTAAAATTATTTTATTAGAGTATCTTGTCGTTCTTTTTTTAGCTTTTATATTTACAACCATTATAAATATACATACAAAAGTCATTTATAAGTGCGTGATATTTGTCTCTTATTCTGGTTATCATAAACTGATGATAACAAAAGAACAAACGAATACTCAATTATGTGGCAAAAGAGATACTCAGCTAAACCATAAAAGAGCAAAATTTCATATCTAAACAGCATCATACCTGATACTCCTAGCTAGTTTGCTCGGGTCATTTTCAGGCAGCAATGCAAATTCTTCTTTTTTTTGTGCGTGTACACGAACGTGTCAGTACGTTTTAACCTGCGAGCTCTGAACTGTGGAGTACAGTATGTCAGTATAAAAATGGCGGCACTTCGTTGACAGTGAGGTCGGGAAACTGAATCCTGAAAAATGCTCGCATCTTCTATTTACCCTGAGCCCACTCCCGGCCATCTTTTTTAGTTCGCATCCACCACTTGGCTGCTGGAGAGCACTGATTCTTGCGCCGCCGTCGCCGTCGCCGTCGCTGCCGCTGCCTGCTGTGCTACCAGCCATGGTGAGATGAAATGGCTGCCTTCTCCGATCCTTGGAGAGCTAGAGCCTTTAATCCCTTGTGTGTTTTGTGTACTGGAGTGGAGTGGAGTGGAGTGGAGGGGAGTTAGTAGTTGCCGAGCTGCTTCCTACTCTCTCGCCGTGTCTGCCTGGATCGTTTTTTTTTTGGGGGGAGGTTCTGCCTCCTTTTCCCAGCTTCTTTCCCCTGCTCGTAGTGGCGTCTGCGACTGCGTCTTTGTGCTGCGGCAAATGCGAAAGCTGCCAACTTTGCGCTCGGTTGGTTGTTGTTCCTTCTCCAACTTAGCTTGCCCTTCTTACTACTCCCAATCCATCCTATAAAATCGGCGGCTCGTGGTTTTCTACAGCTGATCAGTTGCTAGATTCAGATTCGTGGTAGTAGTAGACTAGTAGTACACAAGTACACCTGTTCTTGCTTTGTCTTGGTGGCTGTGTGTATGGTTCGTTTCTTGATTAGTGTTCTTCTGATTGGGCGCGAGGCGCCGAGGTGAATGAATCCGGCTAATGTGGGGGAATTATTGGGTTGTGTGGCAGGTGAGGTGATGGTATGCAGGAGGATATAGGTAGGATTAATCGACTGTTCAAGCACAGCAGCTGGGCGCTGCAGTTGTCGTTGTGCCCAATCTAGCGGCGGAGATAGGGCGCAGAGCTGCTCCCGGAGCTGCGAATCTTGGGGTGGCGCTGGAGGCCATGCCGGAGTCGTGGAGAGACGCTGAGGCGAATGCCTCGGCCTCGAGCCCCGGTAATGGTGGCAAGGGCAGCGCGGTGAGGGGGGAGACACCGGGCGGCGCGGCGGCGGCGGCGTCACGGGTGCCGTTGCACAAGCTGTTCGCTTTCGCAGACAAGACGGACGCGGCGTTGATGCTGCTGGGGACGCTCGGCGCCGTGGCCAATGGCGCTGCGCTGCCGTTCATGACGGTGCTCTTCGGGAACCTCATCGACGCCTTTGGTGGCGCGCTCAGCATCCACGACGTCGTCAACCGGGTCTCCATGGTATCGCTCGAGTTCATCTACCTGGCCGTCGCCGCCGCCGTCGCGTCCTTCGTCCGTAAGTGCTGCAGCTCCCCTCCCCAGCCCAGTCCCCACCAAGAAACCAGGCGCCAACCAAGCAACTCTGGCGATGGCCATGGCCATCGTCGGTTCAGGATGCCGCGCAACGATTGCTGAATTAAAGGTGTCGAATTTGTTTGTCTGGCTGGCCAGAGGTGACGTGCTGGATGATCACCGGAGAGCGGCAGGCGGCACGGATACGGAGCCTGTACCTCAAGACCATCCTGAGACAGGAGATCGCCTTCTTCGACAAGTACACAAACACCGGCGAGGTCGTCGGCAGGATGTCCGGCGACACCGTGCTGATCCAGGACGCCATGGGCGAAAAGGTCAGCCACCTGCACCGCCAGACACACTCCATCCGTCCTCACATGCCCCTGTCTGCCCTCTGCTCTGAAAGCTGTAAGTCTGTAACCGTCTCCTGTGTGCCGTTCAGGTTGGCAAGTTCATTCAGCTGGTGGTCACGTTCTTGGGCGGATTCATCGTCGCCTTCGCACAAGGCTGGCTCCTCACCCTGGTGATGATGGCGACCATCCCGCCCCTCGTCGTCGCGGGGGCGGTCATGTCCAACGTCGTGGCGAAGATGGCGTCCCTCGGGCAGGCAGCCTACGCCGAGTCGTCGGTGGTGGTGGAGCAGACCATCGGGTCCATCAGAACAGTAAGCATCACAACCGAAAAGAGCACACACACTGACACACACACACACACACACACACACACACACACACACACAAACAAACAGATTGTGCCACCACTGCGCTGAAGCCCTCCACTAATGCGACATGCTTGGCGCCACAGGTTGCATCTTTCACAGGGGAGAAGCAGGCAGTGGAGAAGTACAGCAAGTCCCTGAAGAATGCTTACAAATCAGGTGTCCGGGAGGGCCTCGCCGCTGGCCTCGGCATGGGAACGGTCATGGTGCTCCTCTTCTGTGGTTACTCACTGGGGATATGGTATGGTGCCAGGCTCATCTTGCTCAAGGGATACACAGGGGCCAAGGTGATGAACGTCATCTTTGCAGTCCTAACCGGCTCCCTGTAAGTTATCTTCAGCTAGTATTTTTGCATATAGTTTCAGTTATCTTTATGCTACATATACTAGCTGAATGATATTTACCAACTGCTTGGAAAAACATCACCTTGTGTCCTGAAATGCACAAAAAGATTGACCATGATTGAAGTTTCTACTTTGTCATTAGCCAGTTTCCAGTTTCCAGTTTCCAGATTCATTTCTTAGGCTTCCAGGGCATGTTCCTAAATTACAGAAGTTGGTAGTTGGGAAAGAATTAGGTTGACGATGAGATGAGAATGTTTAGTCCACACATGTACTTTCAGCTTCCAATTCCTCTTGGGGACGGAGATAAGGGAAATTGCAACAAATAAAGTTGTGATTGTGATGATTACGACATGTTAGCCTGTTAGGTCACAAGCACAAGCAACGGTGCATGCCCTTTTCTCGTGACAATGATAGCGCCTTGGTATCATGTGTAAGTTGCTTAACAGACTTTGGGTGCTTGACTGGCTCATTAGCAAGTGATGATTGGTAGAGTCATCTCCCTTTTGTTTCAAGTTTCATACTACCTAACTACCAACTCTCAACAGCAGCTTCAAATAGCACCCAAAATGGTTTTCACTCATAGCAAAATAGATGTTAATGGAACTTGAAGAATTTACTCGAATTGATAAAATAAATTAAATAGCACTGCTGTGAAAATATTGTTTCATGTACTGTTTTTTCCTTTTTGTACTTGTCCTTTTCATTTTAATGATGTTAGCCAGTTTGTACTTCAGTAAAAACTGACAAAGCAAACTGATTATAATACCAGAGGCTGAGTATTATGTTATCATATTCAACAGAGCTCTAGGGCAGGCATCGCCAAGCATGAAAGCATTTGCATGTGGGCAGGCTGCTGCGTACAAAATGTTTGAGACAATAAACAGAAAACCAGAGATTGATGCATACAGCACCACAGGATTGAAGCTGGAAGATATTAGAGGGGAGATTGAGTTTAAGGATGTGTATTTCTCCTACCCAACTAGGCCTGATGAGCAGATATTCAGAGGTTTCTCCCTTGCCATACCTAGTGGCACAACAGTTGCATTGGTCGGTCAGAGTGGGAGTGGTAAATCAACAGTTATCAGTCTAATCGAAAGGTTTTATGACCCTCAGCTAGGTGATGTTCTCATAGACGCCGTGAATCTCAAGGATTTCCAGCTTAGGTGGATCAGAAGTAAAATCGGCCTTGTCAGCCAGGAACCAGTCCTATTTTCTGCTAGCATAAAGGAAAACATAGCTTATGGCAAAGATAATGCAACTGATCAAGAAATTAGAGCTGCAGCTGAGCTTGCGAATGCCTCTAAATTCATAGACAAAATGCCTCAGGTCAGAAGGCTACTCTATTGTCTCTATATGCAACCTTTTTGCATTTTCAGTATTCAGAACTTTAGATCATTGGGCATAATGTACTGAGATTTCTTCCTTTTCCCTGCCAATATTTACAGGGCTTTGATACTTCAGTTGGTGAGCATGGGACACAGCTTTCTGGTGGGCAGAAGCAAAGAATTGCTATTGCAAGAGCAATTCTAAAAGATCCAAGAATCCTACTATTGGATGAAGCTACAAGTGCTCTGGATGCCGAGTCTGAGAGGATTGTGCAGGAGGCTCTTGATAGGGTGATGACTAACAGAACAACTGTCATAGTTGCCCACCGCTTGAGTACAGTTAGAAATGCTGACACCATTGCAGTCATTCATCAAGGATCATTAGTTGAAAAAGGTAAAATTCTCAAAACAAATGCACATCATTGATCAAAAGCATAAACACTTTTGAGTCCCCAGTTGCTCATTGCATCTTTGCTTCACATTTTGATCAGGTCCACACCATAAGCTTCTGAAGGATCCCGAGGGAGCTTACAGCCAACTGATAAGGCTGCAGGAAGCAAACAGGCAGGATAAGTCTGACCGAAAGGGTGACTCTGGAGCTCGTGCAGGCAAGCAATTGTTGACAAATCATTCTGCTAGCCGCAGCCGGAGGTCATCTCGTGACAACAGCAGTCACCATTCGTTCTCTGTACCATTTGGTATGCCCATGGAAATCGAAATCCAGGATGGTTCATCCCATAAACTATGTGATGAGATGCCACATGATGTTCCTTTAAGTCGTCTAGCGTCTTTGAACAAGCCAGAAATTCCAGTGCTCATATTAGGTTCCCTTGCATCAGTCATCAGTGGAGTAATCTTCCCTATCTTCGCTATACTACTGTCAAATGTGATCAAAGCATTCTATGAGCCCCCACATCAGCTGAGGAAGGATTCACAATTCTGGTCATCCATGTTCTTGGTGTTTGGTGCAGTGTACTTTTTATCACTTCCTGTCAGTTCGTACCTTTTCTCTATAGCTGGGTGCAGGTTGATCAGAAGGATAAGACTGATGACATTCGAGAAGGTAGTAAATATGGAGATCGAATGGTTTGATCACCCAGAAAACTCAAGTGGAGCAATTGGTGCAAGGTTGTCAGCTGATGCAGCTAAAGTTAGGGGGCTTGTGGGTGATGCACTTCAATTGGTTGTACAAAACACTACGACCTTGATTGCTGGTTTAGTCATTGCCTTTGTATCAAACTGGGAGTTATCACTCATTATATTAGCTTTAATACCACTCATTGGCCTAAATGGATGGATCCAGATGAAGTTCATTCAGGGCTTCAGTGCAGATGCGAAGGTTTGTCCTCTACTACTGGAATGTTTGCTTTGGTTAATTATTGCTTCAGCAAAACTTGATTTGGATACTTGTATATGCAGATGATGTATGAGGAGGCAAGTCAAGTGGCAAATGATGCAGTAAGCAGTATAAGGACCGTTGCATCATTCTCAGCAGAAGAAAAGGTTATGGATTTGTACAGGAAGAAATGTGAAGGTCCCCTAAGGACAGGAATTAGAACAGGAATTATAAGTGGAATTGGCTTTGGCGTTTCATTTTTCTTGCTATTTAGCGTATATGCTGCTAGCTTTTATGCTGGCGCTCGTCTTGTTGAGGACAAGAAGACGACTTTTCCTAAAGTTTTCAGGGTAAGTACTCTGCACTCTGGTACTATTGGTAGAATTTTGACTTAAGATGCTTAAAATATGGAGTAATCAAACATTTAACTCTTCAAACATAGTTTTGAAATGAACTCTACTGATTTTGCCATCTGAATGCAGGTTTTTCTTGCTCTTGCTATGGCAGCTATTGGGGTGTCACAATCAAGTACCCTTACATCGGATTCTTCCAAAGCAAAATCAGCTGCATCTTCTATATTTGCAATCGTGGATCGCAAATCTACGATAGACCCAAGTGAGGATGCAGGGGTGACTGTTGAAACACTACACGGCAATATTGAGTTCCAGCATGTTAGCTTCAGGTATCCTACCAGGCCAAACATTGAGATATTCCGAGACCTGTGCTTGACAATTCATTCTGGAAAGGTAAGTAACCGTCCACACATACAAGATCCTCTCTAGATCCAGAGTGTTTATGCTCACTAAAGCTAACTATCCAAATCATTTTATATCAGACTGTTGCACTTGTTGGGGAGAGTGGTAGTGGCAAGTCGACTGCAATTTCATTGCTTCAGAGATTCTATGATCCTGATGTAGGACATATACTTCTAGATGGTGTGGACATTCAGAAGTTTCAGCTAAAGTGGCTAAGGCAACAAATGGGACTGGTGAGTCAAGAACCAGCTCTCTTTAACGACACAGTACGAGCAAATATTGCTTATGGGAAGGAGGGGCAAGCAACAGAGTCTGAAATCATAGAAGCATCCAAATTGGCGAATGCTCACAAGTTCATTAGTTCTTCTCTCCAGGTTTCTTTTCCTTCACTAGTCTTTACTATGCGACTAAGTGTCAAAGACACATTCTGAAAGTATTGTGTTCCCTGAAAAACTGTAGGGGTATGACACAATGGTTGGAGAGCGTGGAGCTCAGTTGTCTGGAGGCCAAAAGCAGCGTGTCGCGATCGCGCGCGCAATCGTGAAGGACCCGAAGATCCTTCTGCTGGATGAAGCAACCAGTGCACTGGATGCCGAATCCGAAAGGGTGGTTCAAGACGCACTGGACAGAGTGATGGTCAACCGAACAACAGTGATCGTTGCTCACCGTTTGTTTACCATACAAAACGCAGATTTAATTGCGGTTGTGAAGAATGGAGTGATCATCGAGAAGGGGAAGCATGATACCTTGATGAACATCAAGGATGGCGCCTACGCCTCCCTCGTCGCCCTTCATTCAGCAGCCTCTTCATAGAGGGTAGTATTGTTCCTGTACATATCTGCTGAAGCGTATATTAACAGAACTAGCACACTGTGCAAGGCTGCAGCCAGCAGGTGTTGATCTTTGTTTCTCTTTTGATGGCACACGGATCTGCTTATACCTAAGCGGGAAAGACCCATAGTAAGGATCAAATGTAAATGCAACAATTTGGTCCTTAACATATATATTTAATCCATATATATATAATATATATGTAACATGGATCATAGAAACCAAATAGATGATGATTATGATACCTCTCATGTTTCTGTTCTTGTTTTCCCTTTCTGTAGAGTTGTCCTTCTACCTTGCAAAGAACTAGAGATGGAGCTGTCCAAGAAAGGATGAAAATCTCAGAAAGATCCACCATTTCACTCAAACTCATCATGCCATGTTAATCCTGTTCAAAACAAGAAAAGGAAAAGGAAAGAAAAACACGCTGAAATGAGAAACCTGAAAGAGCAGAGTTACAGAAAGCCTCGTCCAAATGCACAAATAATCATGGAGACTTACTTGAAACCGGTGTGGTTGCAAGATATGAATCAAATAACAATTTTGGTGTTTTTGTAGTGACCAAGTTATACTGACCCTGTCGATACAATGATTCATGGCCATGACAATCGACAGCTGATTGACTTTCTGAATTACCAACTTCTTTTTCACGATCATGTCGATTGGTATTGCTGGGGGCCTGGGGTTGATAAATGTAACTTTCAGGACCCAACTCTTTGCTTCCGGATGACAACAAAAAGTACAAGCTCAGATTTCAAGCGAGCTAATTCCGAAAGCACGCAGGCGATCAAATCAAAAAACATATTTTTCTTTCTGAAATTTGGCCAAACCACACCGGCCGGTACAATAGAAACATTCCAAGAAGAAGAACAAACCAAGGCGACGGCGTGGCGGTGCCCCAACAGCGGCAGACAACCCCCAGGGGATCTCATCTCACCGGCGCTGTCCTCCTGGCTGCGGCGATCAACGGCGTCTGCTTCTCCGGCGAGCCCGCTACCTGCAGGATCGCCGCGTCGGGGGCCCATGTCTCGCCGATGAGAAGAACTCTCACCCTTCCTCCCGTTGAAATTCCTGCGTGTGTGCAACGGCAATAAATGAAGTGCCCACAGACGCGAGCCTGAAGACCATGGGAGCATGTGCCAATAGGCGTTGACATTTTTTGCGCCTGCTGTTAACTGAAGCAGTTGCAGGATTTGCCCAACTTGCAATTTTGTTAAACCCTGATGCCTACTCATTCTACTCCTCCGGTTTGATATATCTTACTTATTTTCTATTTTCTAGGTTTAGAGATTTTGAACGGACTTTGGAACGCAAGATTTAAGAAATATGGGATTAAGAAAAATGTAGGATTAAAATGCTCGTTTGAATCTACATGAATCTCGAACATATGAATTTGAAAAGTTATATGTTTAAATAAGTTGACATAAAAAAATGTAGAAGTCTTTGCACATTCACGCTCAAGGTCTCCAAGATTTGCTAAACTCAGGTGCAAGTTTTAAGCATAAAAGTTACTTAGTGTATCAGTTAATTTGATTATGCAATTGACAAATAATAAAATATTAGTTGTCCTAAAACTATCGGTGAATGGCCCATCAATATTAGCTCCAATAGCACCACACTTGGCTACAACGCGTTGATTATGAAGACAAGTTGTTGATAGCAAAAAGTGGTATTAATGGACAAAATTGTCAAAATGTCAAAAATTGGTTCTTTTGGCTGAAAATATGCAATTCCTGGCACAGGCCGGTCTGACTGGCCATGTACCGCTGGTCTGACCAGCCCAACTTCGGTTTGACCGACCCTATAAGGCTGGTTTGACCGAACTAGTCGGAGTCCGAACCGTATTTATCTGTTCGGGTTATTTTGATCTCCAAATCAAATCCTAATAGCTTGGACGCGTGGTTGAGGTAATTAGAAGCCCAGGAACGTCAAGACTCACCCCTATAAATATAGGGGCAAAGCCGATTCAAGCGACCCCCGAAATCCTAATAGATCCAATTTATTATTTACCTCGAATCGTTCTTTACTTTCAATCTACTTTTTTGCCCTAGAATTAGCTACTACGTCCATCTTTGTTGGTTTGCGTTGTAAACCATCCGTCTGCCGCGTCGTAATCACAGTAATCCTTGTCGATTCGCTCGTGAATCGTCCGTTCAATCCACGTAACATATTTTATCGTTTATCGGGTTTTATCGGTAATTTGGTCTCTAGGCTCAATTGCCTCTAATCTTTTGGTGTTTTTGCAGTGTTTTCATCCCATCTTCATTGCCAAAGAGTTTTGAATCCATCCAACACCGTTGAGATGGTCGCCGGAGTCAGGAGGACAACCTTTGGAGGCTATCGGTCTGACCGACGACACCCTTTTGGTCTGACCGGCCCATGTCGTGTCGTCATCAGGCACGCTGACACACCCCAGTCTGATCGGCGACACAAGGTCGGTCTGACCGAGCTTCACGCAGAGGCCCCGGGAGTGCCTCGCATCACCCTCCGAAAGCCACCCTTCGGAGTCCCTTGCACCCTTCGGTCTGACCGGGGACTTGGCATCAGTCTGATTGACCGAAGGCTAGAGGCCCTCTTCGGCCGTCACTACACCGAGCGAGGTGGGCTTCAGACCCCCTTCGCAGTCTATGTCGGAGGTTTCCCCTTCGTTGATTCCTTCGCACTGCTAGTCTGACTGGCGGTATACCTTCAGTCTGACCAGCTTGCCTTGGCCGGTTGGATCGCTTCCCCTACAACTTGGTTAGTTAAATAATATTTTAGTATTATTTAATTGTCTGGTGACTCCGTTTATTTCCTTTGTCACAGTCAAGGGTCATCGGAACGCAGTGTCAGCATCTCAAGATGTTTAGTGGGCCACCCCTAGGCGTTAGCACGCTTTTGGATTTCCGAACCAACGTCAGTGTCCGTTGGTGCTTGATCGACAGATTTTAGCATCAACACACTTTTTGGCGACTCCGTTGAGGACACAAATGCTAAGCACATATACAGCGGCGAAGAGTATGACTACCACGACTACATCGACAATACCCTCTACGACGGTGGACATGGTGGGGAGCACGGAGATCAACGATGACAACATCATCCTCCCCACCCTCAACGATCTCCCTAAGGAGGATAAGGTAGAGATCGATGCCAATACAAAGGAGCTACACACTCTCATGCTTGGGCGCTTTACCAAGACCCGCGCAGGCTTTGTCAAGCGCGACATCGACATCCCCGACCTCTCCAGAAGCAAGGTAACACCATCATTCCCTCCACTATCCTCCTTGGACATTGAGCAAAATCTATCCACCATAGTAGATCAAGCGGTCAGCGCCACTTTTGCAAATTGTCTAGGGCCCGATGTTGATGCTAGGATGGAGGCGATATTAGGAGATTCGGCTTTTCCAAGGCCGCTTCTCTGACCCCAATAGCTAGTGTGCCCTCTATTCATCGCATATACAGTAGAACCGATGGGAGTATGGGGAAAAGTGTCACGTCTACGGCTTTTCCATCCATGACTGTGACATCACTGTTCCCTATCGGTCAGACCGACCCTTAGGCCGGTCAGACCAACGCATGCCAACCTAGTTCACCTGCACTGCCGACTATGGTCGATAAGACTGACCCTTGGGCTGGTTAGATCGGCCCGTGCCAGCCACAACCGCTGACAACAATCGGTATGACCGGCTACCAGGACGGTCAGACCAGCCCCTACACACTCGGTCAGACCTGCCCTATGGCTGGTCAGACTGCCCCCGTAGTCTATTTTATGCGCCGCCTCCACCTAGCGCCTGCACCACCGCTACTCACACCTCCTGCTCCCGCACACCCGCATAGGTTAGATAAAGCCACGTATCATGAGTCACCGTGGGAGGAGGGCATTAGAGGGGAGCCATATGGCCGACACGTCGGCATACCACAACGTGTCACGCCCTAGCACGAGAGACGCACACAAGAGAGGGGCGTAGATGACATAGATGAGCGTATCCGCGCGCTGTTTAGGGAGTGTATAGGTTTCACACACTGGGATCGGACTAGGGATTACCATAAGCCGTACTCGGACCATTATGACACCATCCCATATCCTCGCGGTTTTAGGGTTCCCGAATTCACAAAATTCAACGGCGAGGGTGACAAGACCACATGGGAGCACATAGGTCAGTTTGTAGCATAGTGTAGCAAAGCTAGTAGGTTGGATGATTTTAAACTTAGATTATTTTCTTTGTCGCTATCCAACACCGCTTTCACTTGGTTTTTGGCGCTACCGCCGAACTCCGTATAGACTTGGGCCTAGCTAGAGCAGAAGTTTCATGACTACCTTTACATAGGAGAAATCGAACTTAGGCTCTCGCACCTAACATTAGTTAAACAAAAGTATAATGAGGGCATCTCTGACTACATTAAGCGATTTAGAGACACCAAAAACTGATGTTTTAGTCTGAACATTTCCAAGAGAGATTTAACCGACTTAGCATTCAACGGTTTGCATTCCGAGCTTAAGGAGAAGCTAGAGGGCTAGAACTTTTTAGAAGTTAGTCAAGTGTTGCAGCAAGCTCTGGTCTAGGAAGGCTGAGCCAAAAATAAAAAATTCACTAAAACTTTTAGCAAACCCAAGGCCGAGGTGCATGTCATGGAGCACTCCGATGAGGAATCATCGGAGAGCAGAGGATGGCTCGGCCGATATGTACACTGCAGAGTGGACTTGGTCTAGTAAGTCCAAGCCCATTACTTGTCATGAGTTACGGCCATCTCCTACTAAGAGTTGGCCCAGTGAGGTCAAATATGCATTTGATGTGACCAAGTGTGACAAAATATTTGATTTTTTGTTGAAGAACAAACTCATCAGGTTACCAAAGGGTCACATCATTCCAACTAGCTGACGACCTAAGGAAACACGCTTACTAGTAAGTGGCATGATTCACATTCTCATTCTACTAATGTTTTCAATTTTTTTCGTCGACTAGTTCAATCGGCCATAAAGGAAGGACGATTGAAATTGGATACTAACTGTCACGCCCCGATTTATCGAAATCGAGACATTATTGAATTTCATAAGAAAAACAATAATCCAAGAGGTTCATCATGCGACATACGTACATCATACAGTATTCATGGCACGCAGACCATAATTATTACATCATTGTCTTTAGTAAAAGCAGCAAATAAAATATTTTAGAAAACGGCATTAGGAACTCCTTCTTCAGGATCTTTCTTCTCGACTGGGTCGCTACTCCAGACCGTCTTCATAGTAGGTATCCTCTGTGGGGTCCAACGGGTATGAGTACAAAAAGTACTCAACAAGCCACCGCAAATGCAAATAATAATGCAAGGTAATAAACAAGGAAGGGCAATGGCTCAAAGTGCGGAAAAGTACATTTACAGTTATTGCATTTAATGTAATCACATTTTAATTATGCGGAAAAGTAGACATGAACATCAACAACACCCACTAACTCGAGGAGTACGTTTTACCTCCTCGCACAACAGTCCTTACATGACAATTCAACATGCACATACATTTTCAAAGTAGACTAACTGTGGGATGTTACGCAACCCGCCCTTGACCGTGGGCTCGGCTTTTCGAAAAGATTTATGACTCTGATCAGAGATGTACTACTGTACCCACAAGGCACGCACTCATCCCAACGAGATGACCCATTTCACGGGAACTCGTGCCAAAACCTCAATATGAGATGTTCCAAGCGATAACCACCCGCTCTAGGTTTCGCCGGCGCGCCGGGCCGTATCCCGGCTAACGTCGCACCCCCTTTTGCGCCACATTGGTACAAGTCACCCGCAGGTGCAACTTGACCCATCTCCAATTGGTGGCCTCGGTTTGGAACAACCCATACCTTAGTTAGGACTTACCCACTAGACTTGTGGTTAGTACGGAAGTGTATTGCAACGGATCCCTCAGACCGGTCCTTATAGTGCCCCGGGTGCTACCGACCAATGCCCTAGCTTGCACCCGGAACCCACCATGCATTCATTCACAACCATAACTCCAACACCGACAGAATTCCATAGATAAGAAACCATGGGGATCATATAGTAGAACCAAGTACTACGACTCGTTTTTATCCTATAGCGATCGTGTCGATACATTGGACACTAGCTAATAACATATATCATATGGTGACAAGGAGTTTAGGCTAGAGAGCATGGCTTGGGTTGCACATCAAGGTCGGGGGATCCTAAATAAATATATTGTAAGGGTTCATTTGACTAATGCATATATAACCTATGTGTTTTAACGATAGTTTAATCAAACATGGGTTCAATATGCTCAAAAGATTGGTTTGGTGACTTGCCTTGTTCAGCGAATGGGGAGGGAGGAACTTCCGGGAAGTACTCCGGCTCCTCGGCGACGTCGTAGTCTTTTTAATATAAAGTCAAATAAAAAGAGTACCACATTCAATCAAACCATATAACATTACATTGCAAGTATATAAGTTAAGGTTGGTTGGATTAAAAATAAAATAAACTCAGATATTAAAGTTCTGAAATTTATTCCTCCATTAATTTAAAGTGAATCTAAATAAATCATTGTTTTTCATAAAAGAGTATTTAAGTGGGCATAACCCTACATTGAGTTTTCTAACCAATTTAGTTCAATTGATTTATAGGAAACCTAGTGGTTTTAGTGTTTAACAGTAAAGGACAATTATACAATTTTTCTGGAATTTAAATATTGAAATTCACATTTAAATCCTAAGGGCATTTGAATACTTATTTAAATAAACATGAAAATGTCCAAATAAACCTACTGTTTTTATTGCATAAACATGTAGAGAATAATTTTATGAATTTTCTAAAATTGGAATGGCAATTTTTAGAGTTCAAATGCATTAGATATGAATTTTACAAGTTAAAAGCATTTCTGGAATTTATTTTCAAATTTTAAACCTCTCGGGTCCACGGTGAGCCAGGCCCACGGTGAACCCGCGCACTGTGCGCGTGCGCCGGCTCGATCTGGACCGTCGGATCTGGATCCGGTGGCCAGGTGCGAGGCGGGAGGGTTAAGTGACAACGGACGGCTAGGATTAAAACGCGCGAAGGGGTACCACGTGGACGCACGAGATCGCACGCCGGGTTAAATGAAAATCGACGCGCGAGATTAAAACGTAACGCTTTGACCAGATCCGACGGTGCGGATTAGATCGCGTACGTGGGCTCACGTGCGTCGTCCGATCGCGATCGCACGGTCGGGATCAGATCCGACACGGCACGGGTACTCGACCCGTGCCGGTCGTCTTCTCCGACGACGGCGAGCGGGCCAACGGCCACGGCGAGCGACGGCGGTCCTAGCTAATCCCAGAAATGGAAAGAGGGCACTACGGCGGTCATGATGGTACCTTAGGCGAGGCGAGGGGTCGACGGGAAGTGGTCGGCGGCGAGGGTAGACGGCGAAGCACTTCGGGCTCCTCGTCGGCGATGGGGTTCCGGCGATCTCCTTGACCGCGGGGACGTGGCCGAGGTAGGGGACGTCCTGGCGGTCACGACGGTGGCGGAGGCGAGGGCCGGGGTGGACCGAGACGACGGCGAGGGGCGGCCGGAGGCGAAGCAGGGGGAAAGTGCTCAAAGGCGAAGGAGGGGTGCTCTGTTCGTTCTGAGTGCGAATTGAAGCGTGGACCGAACGCGGTGGAGGGCAGGGGGGTTAAATAGGGTCCGGCGGGGGTTTAAACGGGCACCGCATGCAAGGAAAGCCGAGGAGGGCTTAACTCGCCGGCGATGGCGCAACCGTGCGCGTGAGGGCGGTCCAGGGACTTAAACCGCGCGCATTAACGTGCTTAAATGACCGGCGGGGCTCGGGGAAGTTAATGACGGGCTCGGTTTAACGGAAGGGGGAACCGGCGAGGGGATCCGAGGCGAAGTCTTCGCCGGCGGGATTAGGGGGGGGGCCGGCGCGGGGTTGAAGACGATCCTGACGACAGGGGGCCACAAGCCAGTGGGCGCGAACGGGCGAGGGTGGCGTCTGACGGGTGGGGCCGGGGTGTCGGGTTCGCGCGCGAGGGGAGAAGGTTGGCGCCGACAGGTGGGGCCAAGGCGTCGGGTGCGCGCAGTGAGAGGAGAGGGGCTCACTGACGGGTGGGCTCCACTGGTCAGAAGGCGTGCGCGGGTGGGGGGTGGGCTGGGCCGGCCGGGAGAGAGAGAAGGGAGGGGGAAACGGCCCAATACTGTTCTAATGTTTTTCTGAATAAAAATAATTCCAGAAAAATAGATTAAAAGATTAGGGCTACTTCCAAGGCTGGTAAAAATTTATAAAAATTCTCAAAATTATCTTTTGGCCTTAGGATCATATACAAAAAGTTTCACCTCCTAATTTGGTCGTCTACTCTATGTTGTAGTTCAAAAGGGTATAAAGAGGTATTTAAGTTATTTTCAGAAATAATAATTCCAAGAAATTGAATTTAATAATATTTTTATTGTTCTGAAAAATTGAGGTGTTACAAACCTATCCCCCTTACAAGAATCTCGTCCTCGAGATTGGAACGCTACTCGAATAGTTCGGGGTATTGGGCTTTCAGCTCGTCTTCTTTTTCCCAAGTGGCTTCTTCTGCGGGATGGTTGTTCCATTGGACTTTGCAGAAGCGGACGACGCGACTTCTGGTTACTCTTTCCTTGGTTTCTAAGATCTTGACGGGTCTCTCTATGTAGGTCAAGTCTTCTTGGACGTTGAGCTGCTGAAGGTCGGCTTGCTCGGTGGGCACACGGAGACACTTCTTCAGCTGCGAGACATGGAACACATCATGAACGCCTGCCAAGGATGGAGGCAGTTCAAGTTGATATGCCACTTCTCCTTGTCGACGGAGGATCTGGAAAGGTCCGACGTAGCGGGGTGCTAGTTTGCCTTTCATGTTGAACCTTTGAGTGCCACGGAGGGGAGTGACTCGGAGGTAGACATAATCGCCCTCCTCAAAGGCTAGATCTCTTCGACGGTTATCGGCGTAGCTCTTTTGTCTGGATTGGGCTGCCTTCAGTCGGTCTCTTATGATCTTAACTTTCTCTTCGGCTTCTCTCAATAAATCTGTCCCAAACAGTTGTGACTCTCCGGTTTGATCCCAGAGCAACGGCGTTCTGCACTTACGCCCATAGAGTGCTTCGAACGGGGACATTTGCAGGCTGGCTTGATAGCTGTTGTTGTAGGAGAACTCTGCATAAGGTAAGTTCTTGTCCCACATTCCGCCAAAGTCTAGAGCACAAGCTCTAAGCATATCCTCCAATATCTGGTTGACCCTTTCGGTTTGACCGTCGGTCTGTGGATGATAGGCGGTGCTAAAGTTCAGCCGGGTGCCGAGTTCCTCTTGAAGGTTCTTCCAAAACTTGGAGGTAAACTGACTCCCGCGGTCCGATACAATCTTCTTGGGAACTCCGTGGAGGCACACGATCCGGGTCATATACAACTCAGCCAACTTGGCGACGGTGTAAGTTGTCTTGACCGGAACGAAGTGAGCTACCTTGGTGAGTCGATCAACGATCACCCAGATAGAATCATGACCAGCTTGGGTCCTGGGCAGTCCCGTGATGAAGTCCATTCCTATCTCTTCCCACTTCCATTCAGGGACTTTGAGAGGTTGAAGAAGTCCGGCAGGTCTCTGATGCTCTGCCTTGACTCGCCGGCATGTGTCGCACTTGGCCACATACTCAGCTATCTCTCTCTTCATACTGACCCACCAATATTTTTCCTTCAGGTCTTGGTACACCTTTGTACTCCCGGGGTGAATGGAGTATAGAGTATCGTGGGCTTCTTGAAGGATGAGAGTCTTCAACTCAGGTAGGTTGGTACGCATACTCGGTTTCCGAACCAAATGGTACCATGTTCGTCCTCGGAGAATCCGGGGGCTTTACCCTTCCTCATGTTCTGCTGGATCTCCAGGATGTCCGGGTCTTCCTTCTGCTTCTCTCGGATCTGGTCTATTAAGACAGGCCGAGACTCCAAGGCAGCGAGGTACTCTCGGGTGGTGATTCCCAAGTTTAACCTTTCCATCTCCTTATACAGTAAAGGAGCTTGGTCCTGAACCATGATGGCGTTGCAGTACCCTTTTCGACTGAGGGCATCTGCCACCACGTTTGCTTTGCCCGGATGATAATGGATGCCCAAGTCGTAATCCTTGATCAGTTCCAACCATCTCCTTTGCCTGAGATTCAGATCTGGTTGGGTGAATATGTACTTGAGGCTCTTGTGGTCGGTGAAGACCTCACACCGATTCCCCACAAGGGTAATGTCTCCATATCTTCAAGGCATGAACCACGGCTGCTAGTTCCAGGTCGTGAGTTGGGTAGTTCAGCTCATGTGGTCTCAACTGCCGGGAGGCGTAGGATACCACCTTCCCTTCTTGCATTAAGACGCATCCCAATCCTTGACGAGAGGCATCGCAGTAGACATGAAAGTCTTTCCGGATGTTTGGCAGAGTCAGAATGGGGGCTGACACGAGCTTCATCGTGAGAGTCTGGAAGCTCTCTTCGCAGTCGGGGGTCCAGTCAAACTTCACCTCTTTCTGCAGAAGTCTGGTCATAGGCTTGGCGATCTTGGAAAAATTCTCGATGAACCGGCGGTAGTATCCGGCCAATCGAGAAAACTCCGGATCTCGGTCACGGTCGTTGGCTGTAGCCAGTTGGTTACCGCTTCAACGGTGGTTGGGTCCACTGCTATTCCTCCGGCAGATATGACATGGCCGAGGAACTTCACCTCAGACGACCAAAATTCGCATTTGCTGTATTTGGCGTATAGTTGCTGCTCCCTTAGCTTTCCGAGGGTCAGACGGAGGTGAGTCTCGTGTTCTTCCTTGGTTTTGGAGTAAACGAGGATATCGTCGATGAATACCACGATGAACTTGTCCAAGAACTCCATGAATACATTGTTCATCATGTTCATGAAGAAGGCCGGGGCATTCGTGAGTCCGAACGACATCACAGTGTACTCGTAGAGTCCATAGCGGGAGGTGAAAGCAGTCTTGGGTATATCTTCCTCCCTGATCCTTAACTGGTGATAACCTGACCTGAGGTCGATCTTGGAAAACACCGAGGATCCTTTCAGCTGATCGAACAGGTCGTCGATCCGAGGCAATGGGTATTTGTTCTTGATGGTTACGTCGTTCAAGGCTCTATAGTCCACGCACATCCTCTTGGTCTTGTCTTTCTTCATGGCAAATATGACCGGTGCACCCCAGGGTGAGGTACTTGGTCGGATGTAACCCTTCTGCTCAAGGTCTTCGATGTTGCTCTTGACCTCGGCTAGTTCATTGGCGGCCATTCGGTATGGGCGCTTGGAGATTGGAGTGGTCCCCGGGACAAGCTCGATCCTGAATTCGATGTCTCGCTTGGGAGGCATTCCCGGTAGATCTTCAGGAAAGACGTCCGCGAACTCCCTGACTATGGGTACTTCTTCAAGGGCCAAAGAGTGAAGGGACGCACTGAGCGGCTTGCGACTGGTCATACGAAAGGTAACGACCTCGCCTTCTGGTTGGTCACCGTGACGGATTTGTTGGCACAGTTGATCACACCTTTATGCTTCATCAACCAATCCATCCCTAGGATGAAATCAAGTCCGGTGCATTGGATGAGAACTGGCTCGGCTCGAAACAATACTCCTAGGATCTCAATCTGAACCTTAGGGCTATATAAGCGGGCTAAGGTCTTGTTGCCGGGAGTAGTAATAACCATGGGTGTGGGTAGCGGAAGTACGTCCAGTCCATGTGATTTTACGAAATCCTTGGAGACGAAGGAGTGTGTCGCTCCAGAGTCAAACAATATCAAGGCCGGTACGGAATTCACAGTAAACGTACCGAGCACGACTTCTGGCGCCTCCTGAGCTTCCTCCGCGTTGACGTGGTTTACGCGGGCTCGCACCGCCTGGTTGGGCGCTGCGCCTTGGGGCCGTTTGGGGTGGGGACACTGGTGGGAGTAGTGCCCCTCCTTGCGGCAGTTGAAGCAGACGACCGGCCTTCCTTGGCGATCCCTCAAGATCGGGGCTTTGGTGGCCGGTGCGGGCTGAGCGGCCGGAGCTGGTGGAGCGGGGCGAGGATGCCCGGCGTTGGATCCACCGGCTGCATGAGGTGGCCTGTAGGCGGGCCGAGGATGGTAGGCGGGCGCTGGTGGCGGAGGGACGAAGCGGGGCCTCTGAGAGTTCGCCTGCTGATGCTTGAAGGCGATCATCTTCCTCTTCTTGAGGTCCAGCTTGTTCTGCTCAGTCTCTTGGATGAGCGCTTTATTGACCAGCCGCTGGAAGTCGGCGAAGTCGGCGGCGACGAGCTGGATGGACAGCTCATCCTTAAGTCCCCTTAGGAACTTGGCTTGGCGGAGGGCGTCGGTGCGCACTTCCTCCGGTGCGTAGCGAGCGAGGCGGTTGAACTCATGGAGGTACTCCATGACAGTCCGGTTGCCCTGCTGCAGGTCGCGGAACTCCTGCTGTTTCACCGCGATGACACCGGCGGGGACGTGGGCGGCGCGGAAGGCGATGGTGAACTCTGCCCAAGTCACCATGTGGCCCTCCGGCTGGGACGCACGGTAGTTGTCCCACCACTCGGCGGCGGGACCCTGGAGCTGATGAGTGGCGAAGGCCACTCGCTCCCGGTCTGTGCAGGGGAGGAGGTCGAGCTTCTTCTCGATGGTGCGGAGCCAATCTCCGGCCTCCATCGGGTTGGTCGTGCTCGAGAAGACGGGCGGGCGCACACGCAAGAACTCGGAGAGTTGCGGAGCGGCCGCGGGTGCTGGTGCGCGAGGGGCGGGCTCCCCATTCTGCAGACGGTCCAACTGAGCCTGTTGGTGCTGCATTTGGGTGAGGAGGGCGGTGATCAGGTGATTCTGGTTTGCCATCATTTCCGCCAAGGTGGGGTGGTTGGCGGAAGGCGACCCAGACTGACGTGGGCCTGTCGCACCCCAGTGAGGTACAACTCCCTCGGGCGCATCCCGGCTTCCTCCTGCTCCGTTGTTGGAGTCGGGGTTCTGGTGGTCGGCCATCTTCTGAATATGCATAGTCATAAGACAAACGAATTGACAAAACAATGCACGATAATAGCTTCATCTCATAAATAATTTCAGTGGGTAAAATGTTCATTACATCAAGTTTTTATTCTACCCAAGACACACTCGTCATGGGTAGCACCACATACGAATTTTTATTTTTAAACTAGTGACTCCTACGCCTACTCGCCACCGGAGGCAGTCTCCGTGCTCTCGGAACCACGAGTGCGCGGCTCCGAAGGGACGGTGGGCTCGAGAAAGTTCTCGATGATAGGGTCGGAGACGAGGCCGGGGCGTGGTGCAGGGACGCTGGCGGTAGATGGTCCGGCGGTGGAGGGGTGAGGTGGGATCCGCTTGGGGCGAGGGACGGGCTCACGGATGGGCTTCCTCTTCCTCGGAAGGAGAGGGACCATCTCAGCGATGTCCTTCTGCAGCTGCATGATTTTGCGCTGCAGCTCGCCGTTCTGCTGGATCAAGTTCTTCGTTTCTCCACGAAGAAACTCGACCGCCTCATGGTGCTCGTCGGCGTCGAGCACCGCCTCAGTATGGAGATCATCCATAGCCTGTAGAAGACGTGACTGCCGGGCCATGGCTGGATCACGCACGGAGTGAACTCCGTGGTAGATACTGCGGTGGGCGCCGGGAGTACGCTTCGGCACAAGCCGGAAGGATGTGTTCTGAAGACGATCGTCGTAGATCATCCTCAGCTCCATGAGGGCCTGGAGGGCGACTCGTTGGCACGCGACGTCGAAGGTCGGGCCTCCAAGTGCCGTAGTGTAGGGTGGCAGATGCTCTCCGGAGCCGTGGACGGTGAGGGAGACGTCGCAAGGCCCGGCGAATTCCTCCAAGTAGATCCCTTGGAATTCGGGTTCGAAGAGGAACCCGAGGAATGTGAGCATCATCCGGAGTTCCCTGACGAAGCCCTCAAAGTGTCGGCAGAAGCTTTGAACCCGGTAGACTGGCATCTACAAAACAGCAAGTTGAATAAAAGTGAGGAGAGGAACAAAATTTGTAAATTAGATTTTTGAGAAATAATTTCCTATGGTCCGTGGCTAGGCGGGTCTGTTTGGCTTCCTACAGTCGAGTCGGCTCTGATACCATCTTGTCACGCCCCGATTTATCGAAATCGAGACATTATTGAATTTCATAAGAAAAACAATAATCCAAGAGGTTCATCATGCGACATACGTACATCATACAGTATTCATGGCACGCAGACCATAATTATTACATCATTGTCTTTAGTAAAAGCAGCAAATAAAATATTTTAGAAAACGGCATGACGAACTCCTTCTTCAGGATCTTTCTTCTCGACTGGGTCGCTACTCCAGACCGTCTTCATAGTAGGTATCCTCTGTGGGGTCCAACGGGTATGAGTACAAAAAGTACTCAACAAGCCACCGCAAATGCAAATAATAATGCAAGGTAATAAACAAGGAAGGGCAATGGCTCAAAGTGCGGAAAAGTACATTTACAGTTATTGCATTTAATGTAATCACATTTTAATTATGCGGAAAAGTAGACATGAACATCAACAACACCCACTAACTCGAGGAGTACGTTTTAACCTCCTCGCACAACAGTCCTTACATGACAATTCAACATGCACATACATTTTCAAAGTAGACTAACTGTGGGATGTTACGCAACCCGCCCTTGACCGTGGGCTCGGCTTTTCGAAAAGATTTATGACTCTGATCAGAGATGTACTACTGTACCCACAAGGCACGCACTCATCCCAACGAGATGACCCATTTCACGGGAACTCGTGCCAAAACCTCAATATGAGATGTTCCAAGCGATAACCACCCGCTCTAGGTTTCGCCGGCGCGCCGGGCCGTATCCCGGCTAACGTCGCACCCCCTTTTGCGCCACATTGGTACAAGTCACCCGCAGGTGCAACTTGACCCATCTCCAATTGGTGGCCTCGGTTTGGAACAACCCATACCTTAGTTAGGACTTACCCACTAGACTTGTGGTTAGTACGGAAGTGTATTGCAACGGATCCCTCAGACCGGTCCTTATAGTGCCCCGGGTGCTACCGACCAATGCCCTAGCTTGCACCCGGAACCCACCATGCATTCATTCACAACCATAACTCCAACACCGACAGAATTCCATAGATAAGAAACCATGGGGATCATATAGTAGAACCAAGTACTACGACTCGTTTTTATCCTATAGCGATCGTGTCGATACATTGGACACTAGCTAATAACATATATCATATGGTGACAAGGAGTTTAGGCTAGAGAGCATGGCTTGGGTTGCACATCAAGGTCGGGGGATCCTAAATAAATATATTGTAAGGGTTCATTTGACTAATGCATATATAACCTATGTGTTTTAACGATAGTTTAATCAAACATGGGTTCAATATGCTCAAAAGATTGGTTTGGTGACTTGCCTTGTTCAGCGAATGGGGAGGGAGGAACTTCCGGGAAGTACTCCGGCTCCTCGGCGACGTCGTAGTCTTTTTAATATAAAGTCAAATAAAAAGAGTACCACATTCAATCAAACCATATAACATTACATTGCAAGTATATAAGTTAAGGTTGGTTGGATTAAAAATAAAATAAACTCAGATATTAAAGTTCTGAAATTTATTCCTCCATTAATTTAAAGTGAATCTAAATAAATCATTGTTTTTCATAAAAGAGTATTTAAGTGGGCATAACCCTACATTGAGTTTCTAACCAATTTAGTTCAATTGATTTATAGGAAACCTAGTGGTTTTAGTGTTTAACAGTAAAGGACAATTATACAATTTTTCTGGAATTTAAATATTGAAATTCACATTTAAATCCTAAGGGCATTTGAATACTTATTTAAATAAACATGAAAATGTCCAAATAAACCTACTGTTTTTATTGCATAAACATGTAGAGAATAATTTATGAATTTTCTAAAATTGGAATGGCAATTTTTAGAGTTCAAATGCATTAGATATGAATTTTACAAGTTTAAAAGCATTTCTGGAATTTATTTTCAAATTTTAAACCTCTCGGGTCCACGGTGAGCCAGGCCCACGGTGAACCCGCGCACTGTGCGCGTGCGCCGGCTCGATCTGGACCGTCGGATCTGGATCCGGTGGCCAGGTGCGAGGCGGGAGGGTTAAGTGACAACGGACGGCTAGGATTAAAACGCGCGAAGGGGTACCACGTGGACGCACGAGATCGCACGCCGGGTTAAATGAAAATCGACGCGCGAGATTAAAACGTAACGCTTTGACCAGATCCGACGGTGCGGATTAGATCGCGTACGTGGGCTCACGTGCGTCGTCCGATCGCGATCGCACGGTCGGGATCAGATCCGACACGGCACGGGTACTCGACCCGTGCCGGTCGTCTTCTCCGACGACGGCGAGCGGGCCAACGGCCACGGCGAGCGACGGCGGTCCTAGCTAATCCCAGAAATGGAAAGAGGGCACTACGGCGGTCATGATGGTACCTTAGGCGAGGCGAGGGGTCGACGGGAAGTGGTCGGCGGCGAGGGTAGACGGCGAAGCACTTCGGGCTCCTCGTCGGCGATGGGGTTCCGGCGATCTCCTTGACCGGCGGGGACGTGGCCGAGGTAGGGGACGTCCTGGCGGTCACGGCGGTGGCGGAGGCGAGGGCCGGGGTGGACCGAGACGACGGCGAGGGGCGGCCGGAGGCGAAGCAGGGGGAAAGTGCTCAAAGGCGAAGGAGGGGTGCTCTGTTCGTTCTGAGTGCGAATTGAAGCGTGGACCGAACGCGGTGGAGGGCAGGGGGGTTAAATAGGGTCCGGCGGGGGTTTAACGGGCACCGCATGCAAGGAAAGCCGAGGAGGGCTTTAACTCGCCGGCGATGGCGCAACCGTGCGCGTGAGGGCGGTCCAGGGACTTAAACGCGCGCATTAACGTGCTTAAATGACCGGCGGGGCTCGGGGAAGTTAATGACGGGCTCGGTTTAACGGAAGGGGGAACCGGCGAGGGGATCCGAGGCGAAGTCTTCGCCGGCGGGATTAGGGGGGGGGGGGCCGGCGCGGGGTTGAAGACGATCCTGACGACAGGGGGCCACAAGCCAGTGGGCGCGAACGGGCGAGGGTGGCGTCTGACGGGTGGGGCCGGGGTGTCGGGTTCGCGCGCGAGGGGAGAAGGTTGGCGCCGACAGGTGGGGCCAAGGCGTCGGGTGCGCGCGTGAGAGGAGAGGGGCTCACTGACGGGTGGGCTCCACTGGTCAGAAGGCGTGCGCGGGTGGGGGGTGGGCTGGGCCGGCCGGGAGAGAGAGAAGGGAGGGGGAAACGGCCCAATACTGTTCTAATGTTTTTCTGAATAAAAATAATTCCAGAAAATAGATTAAAAGATTAGGGCTACTTCCAAGGCTGGTAAAAATTTATAAAAATTCTCAAAATTATCTTTTGGCCTTAGGATCATATACAAAAAGTTTCACCTCCTAATTTGGTCGTCTACTCTATGTTGTAGTTCAAAAGGGTATAAAGAGGTATTTAAGTTATTTTCAGAAATAATAATTCCAAGAAATTGAATTTAATAATATTTTTATTGTTCTGAAAAATTGAGGTGTTACACTAACCCTAAGATGAAGCTAGACCAAGACCCCTTCCCCGTGAACACCATCGATCTTGACGGGAATAAGGTGATGATTTGGCCCGAGCAGGCTGAGTCGACTAAGGGGAAGGAGGTCATGGTTAGAGAGCCTCGCCCGCACATGCTTGTATCAAAGAATCCCGAGGTAGGGGTTTGGAAAGTGAACACTGGTGCAGCGTCTTTGACTAAATCACAATAATAGGGCCGAGAAAGCAAACACTCGGCCAGGACCTCCAGCGAGGCCGAACCCTCCACAAAGGAATGAGTTCGGCCCACGATGGGCGATACCGCTAGAGCCGCCGATGCCTCCACCTCCACATCAGTTCCCAATGGTGTAGTGGGCCCTGTATTATTTTCCGCCTGCTGGTTACCCATTCCCTTACTTTTTTATGGGTGCTCCGTTTGTGCTGCCCAAGATCTATAACATGTAGGGACAAATTGGCGCAGCAGGAGGCGACGTTTTCAGCCGTTTGTCCATCGCACCACAGGGACGACCGAACAGGGGTTCTGAGGCCATCATCATCAAAGTGGGATCTCAGGATGCCCCAATCCCCGAGGGAGCCCCACCGGAGAAGAACGGAGGTGAGCCACAAAAGGTGTCGTCTGTTTCATCCATGTAACGGATTTCTACCGTTTATCAGTTTCTATTGGTAATTCGGTCTCCTCGCTGAATTACTTTGACCTATTGATATTTTTTGCAGTATTTTCATCCCATCTTCATCCTCCATGAATTTTGTATTCATCTACCCACGACAAGATGATCGCCAGAGTCTCGGAGATCACTTTCCAGGGACTGTCGGTCCAACCAACGGTGTTGCACCGGTCCGACCGAAGCCTAAGGCCAGTCTGATCAGGCTTCACATGAGGCTTTGGGAGCACCTCGCGTTGGTTCCTTCGGAGTCATTGCACCTTTCCAGTCCGATCGGAGGCTCCTCCTCGGTTCGATCGACAGGAGGTCGAGGGCCCGAGATCTCTTCGTGCTGGAGTTTGCTTCGCGCTAGAGTCCCCTTCGGAACGACTTCGTACCGCACCTTTCGGTTCAACCGGAGTTTGGCCTCCGGTCTGACAACTAAAGGACCGAAGTCCCCCTTCGGATCCCTTCGGGATTTTTCATGCACTAAATGCCGAAGGGCCCCTTCGGTGATACTATCTGCAACACCGGTCTGACCGACGGTGCATCTTCGGTCTGACCAGTCTGCCTAGGCCGGTCCGACCGTTCATTGTGCCACGGTCCAACCGACCTTGTTCTAGCCGGTGCGGTTTTATTACTTTTCTCACACATCAGTTAATTGAATAATTTCAGATTAGTATTATTTGATTGCCTAGCGACTCCGTTATTTCCTCACCATTGTTTGCGGATCGTCGGAACACAGTATCAGCATTGCATTACTCTTAGGGGTTTACTCCTAAGTATCCGTACGCTTTTGGATCACCGGATCGGCGTCCGTGTGTTTGGCACATTTTAGCGTCAACACACTTTTTTGCGACTCCGCCGGGGAAAGACATGCCAAGCACTTCTACATCGGCGATGGGTACATGTCGCGCCCCGATTTAATAAATCAGGACTTTATTGAAATTCCATAGAAAATCAATAAATCAAGACGTTCATCATGCGACCACGTACACTACGGGCAATCATTCACGGTTCGTAGACCGCATTAATACAAAAGTGAATAAAGGTGAAGAGAAACTACTAAAATAAGGGTCCTAGATGAACGCCTCCTTCCAGTCTCGCCTTGACTGGGTCGCTACTCCAGACCTGCATCCTCCTCGTAGTAGACGGGCTCTGATGTTGTAAGTCAACGGGGTGAGTACAGATGTACTCAGCAAGCCACCGGATGCAATTATAATGCAAGGTAAATAACAAGGGAGGAAGTGGCTAGTTTTGCGGAAGCAGCATAATTGTAAAGCATTAAGTGTGATCAATTTATTAGTACTGAAAAGTAAACATGTGTATGCATCATCATCTTCTAACTCGAGGAGTACGTTTCACCTCCTCGCACAACAGTCCTTACATGCCATGAATAACTCAAACATTCAAACAATTGTAAACTAACTGCGAGTAGTCACACAACCCGCCCTTGACCGTGGGCTCGGCTTTTCGAAAAGATTGAATTTACTCTGATCAGAGATGTACCACTGTACCCACAAGGCACGCACTCATCACTTACACCGAAGTGTAACGAGATGACCCATTTCACGGGAACTCGTGCCAAAACCTTCCATATGGTCTTCCCCGACTCACAGCACCCTCTTATAGGTTTCATATGGTGTCCCGACGCGTCGGTGTCCCACCATACCCCCCCTTGAGCCTCCTTTGGTACAAGTCGCCCGCAGGCTAGCCCCTTGCCCCCTCCACTATGGTGCCGAGAGACGGAGTGTTCCACACTTCCAGTTAGGACTTACCCATTAGACTTGTGGTTGGTACGGAAGTGCTTTGCAACAGATCCCGCAGACCGGTCCTTATAGTGCCCCGGGTGCGACCAACCAGTTTCCGAGCTTGCACCCGGAACCCACCATACTTATAACCTAGCCAACTCCAACAGAGTCCAGAGACGAGAATAACAGGGAATTCATATACAGAATCCAGCTATCTACGACTCGTTCTTTATATCCTATAGCAGTTGTGCCGGTACATTGGGCACTAGCTAATATTTAATATTGTAGAGTGACAAGGAGTTAAGGCTCAATAAGCATGGCTTGGGTTTGCACACAAGGACGGGGATCTAATAAATATAAGTGTAAGGCTTGATTATTGGACTAATGCAATATTATCCTATGGGTTATAGCGATAATTTATTAAAACATGGGCTCAATATGATCAACTGTTCCACAGAGATGGTCGATGACTTGCCTTGATCCGTGAATGGTGAAGGTGGAACCTCGGGTTAGAACTCCGGATCTTCGACGACGTCGTAGTCTTCTTGATACGGAAAAGTAAATAAAACATTCAATAAACAATCCAAAACAAACAACCATACTAACATACATGTTTATGTTGGATTAAGTAAAGTAGATAGAGTCTTAACTTTTAGGGATTTGTTACTTAAACATTTAAGATTAATTTTTAATGAGATTCCTTAATTTTATAACTTGATGTAATTATTTTTCCTAAGGGGTTTTATTTTTCCCCTTTTTAAAGTTGTAGTAAAAAGGTATTGAATAACCTTATTATTGTAGTAAAAATACTGGACTTAAGTTATTAGGTTACCTGAGGTTGTTATATAAATTTTTAGGATATTTCCATAAAGGGTTGACTTATTTTTAAATGCATTAATTACATGTCCTCAAAGGGCCTTTGTAATATGATTTAATGGAACAAAGTGGGTAAAAATGAATATTCTATTTTTATTGTATTAAAAATAGTAAACTCAAGTTGTTAGGTTCTCTAAAGTTATTATACAAGTTGTCATGACATTTTTATCAAGTGTTCAACTTCTTTCATATGACTTACTTTATTATCATACAAGGGCTTTTGCAATATTAATTAATAGATTAAAGTGGGCTAAGTGAACATGTTATTCTTGTTGCATTAAAACAGTAGAACAAAGTCATTAAGTCCTCTGAATTTATTAGATAGTTTTTCATAATATTTTTGTAGGGTGTTGTATTTCCATTATATGAATTAATCATTTATTTTAAAGGGTCTTGGAAATGGTGGTTAGTAAATTAAAATGAGCAAAATGAATTATTATATTTTTATTGGCTGATAAACAGTGTACTGGAGTTAATAGATCATCTAAAATTAGTATATAAATTGTTAAGAGTTTTTCTGAATTATTTAATTGGAATATTAATTAAATCCTAAAGGGGTCTTAGGAATGTTATTTAACAAAATGTCATGGACAACCTGGTCATTCCATTTTTATTGTGTTAATAACAGTGAAATAGAGCCATTACATCTTCTGAAATTACTTTATAAATTTTAAGGGTTTATCTGAATTATTTTATTGCAATATTAATTAATTTCCTAAAGGGGACTTTTCTTTATTATTTAATAAGATTATTATGTGCCAAATAAACATATTATTTTTATTGCATAAATGTGCAGAGAATGAAAAGACAAATTTTCCAGAATTAAAATGGTGAAATTTGGAGTTAATTGAGCAAGATATGAATTTTGGAAGTTTAAAACTATTTTCTGAATTATTTTTAAACCAGAAAACAGTCTCTGGTCCACGGTGGACCAATCCCACCGCGCGCGGGGTCACTATTCCCGTGGACCCGATCGTCGTGGGCCGTCCGATCCGGATCCAAGGGCTGTCGGTGGGGCGGGTGGCTTAAATGAAATCGGAGGGCTCTGATCGCGCGATACCGGTCCACTCTGGTCAACGCAATCCGAGCCCTTGATCTCGGGTTCTAATCGTGGCCATTCCCTTCAGATCCGACGGTCACGGTTTGATCCGGCACGGTGGCGGCACGGGGGAGACCGAGGTCGTCGTCTCCAGCTCCGGCCAAGTGGCGGCGAGCCCCCACCGGCGATGGCGATGGCCTAAGGCCCTAGTTCTCGTCAAAAATGGAATGAGGAGGGGGAGGGGGTCACGACCGTACCGGAGTCGGTGGAGAAGGGTGACCGGCGGCGACCCGGCGAGGAGAGGGGGCGGCGAGGTTCTCGGGTCCAATGGCGACGGCGAGTTCCGGTAGTGCTTCGGTCCAACGGAGGTGGGGCCGAGGCAGAGGGCGTGATGGCGGTCCTGACGGGGGCGGCGGCGAGGGCGGCGTTGGCTCGGAGCGCCGACGAGGGCCTGCCGGAGTTGTAGTCGGGCAAAAGAGCTAAAAACCGAAGGGGCGGCTCGGGAAGGCGTGGCTAGGCTAATTGTGGGTGGCCTGAGCTGCGGTGAAGGCCAGAGTTTATAAGGACTGCCGGCGGTGTGGATTTGGAAGGTGAACCGAGGAAACCCGAAGGTTTCCAACCTTGCGCCGGCGAGGTTTCCTTAGGGCTCGGTTTTATGCCATTTACGGCGAAAGCGCGTGGGGAACTGCGGGAAAGCGATCACCGGAGATGGGGGGTCAGGATCCGTGGTCGATTTCGTGGATTTGGGCGGCCGGTGGCTGAAATCGGAAGGGGGCCGTCGGTATGGAAGGGGAGAGATCCCCTTCCGAGGAGGAAGATGATCCTGACAGGTGGGGGCCACCTGTCAGGGGGCGGGCGCGGAGGAGTGAGGGGCTGACGAGCGGGCCCGGAGTGGCAGCGGCAGAGAGGGGAGCTTGAGAGACTGGCGCGTGGGCCTGAGCGCGGTGCGGTGCGGAGGAGAGAGGGGACGGCGCGCCGACAGGTGGGTCCCGCCTGTCGGTGGGCGCGGCCGGACTGGGCTGGGCTGAAAGGCCATTGAAGGAGATTTCCGGGTTTCGGCCCAATAAGAATTTAAATTCTTTTTCTAATTAATTTAATTCCAGAAATTTAAATATTCACTTAAGGTTTGAAGATCTGTTGGAAAAATTTGGTAAAAATTCTCAAAAATATTTCTTGGTCTCTAGTTTATCCCATAAAATTTTCAAGTCCAAATTTTGAATATTTGTCTCTGTTTGGTTCTAATAGAGCTCTTTTAGTATTTTCTTAAATAATAATATTCAGAAATTCATTTAATATTATTTTTCCTTTATTTTATTCCCTTTTAATTTTGGGGCTGTTACAATCCTATCCCCCTTACAGAGAATCTCGTCCTCGAGATTCGAAGCGAACCTCGGTAAAACTAAGGGACTGAGTTCTACTGGTGCTCTGGGTTAGGAGGAGGAGTTTCATCAGAAGTAGGCAAGGCGATCTCCGGATCTGGGTTGGTTGAGACCAGATTGGGAATGTCTTTGGTTGTATCTGGTTTCTCTTTGTGGTGATCTGGCGTATGTCCCTCTGGTTTTGGAATGGAGGATGGCACCCGCTTGGGGTAGGGGCACTTGTTGGCGTAGTGGCCTCCTTGGCGACAGTTGTAGCACACAATTGGCTTGCCGTTCCTGTCCCTCTTGTATCCGGTGGCTAGTGCTGGTGTCCTTCCGGCTGGCGGAGCTTGGGGTGGGATGTCTGTGCTTGGTCCTCCGAGGGTGGTTTGTGGCTTGGCAGAGGTTGGGGCTTGAGGTGGAATCACTCTAGTTTCTGGTATAGTTTCTTTGTTCACCATTCTTTGAAAGTTGGCGAAGTCCCCGTAGATTAGCTGAAGGGAGAGCTCGTGTTGGTGTTGCTGGAGACGGAACAACTGTGCCTGCTGCTCTTGCATCTGCTTTTGTAGTTATTGCATCTGGGCAAGCAGTGTGGCGATCAGTTGGTTCTGTTTTGTCATTATCTCCGCAAGTGTGGGATGATAGACAACAGGGGTCTGCTGACGTCCAACCGTACCCCACTGAGGCAGATTGCCTGAGGTGTTTCCATCGTGTGGAGCTTCTGATCCTTGGTTATTGGCCATCCTGAAGTTGAAGGGTTCAAAAAGAAGGTGCCAATATTAAAGGGAAATTGTTACTGGTTTTATTGCCTAAGATGAATAATTTGACCTAGATGCTTACATAGTTTATTGTAGTTCCCTATCATTTTTCACACTCATGCCTTATATTATTTTTAATATAAATGATTTATCATGTATTTTATTCACTCCACATTCGTGTTGTAATATATTCTATTAATTTGTGTTAGAGGTTTAAGATGAAGTGATGTTGATTATATCTTATTAAATTCCTTGGTACCAAAATTCCAGAAAAATTTTGGAACACAATTTGATGCTTAGGAGAATTTTTAGGAGAATACTCTAGCTAATTGTTTTTTTTTAATGAAATTTTTAGGCCCATATTTTAGCTTTCCTCTTTCTTGATTTATCCTTTCCTTGGAATTTATTTATTTTATTTTTAATGCCTGGCGAAAATCAAGGTGTTACAATCCTAACTTCCTTAACAAGAATCTCGTCCCGAGATTCGGAAAGGCTAGAAAGTCATGGATATGTTTTAGCTAGGAATCACTTTTTACGCTAGAGGCTTTAAATCTACATTTTCATGGATTGAGCTTGGCTAAGTTAGGGCTTTCTTGACAACGTGTATTGACTTCATGATTGGAGTTGATCTTGCAGAATGGCGACGAACGAATTATGTTGAGTTGAAACTAGAGGTAGAGCCTCTCCTTTATATTGGGATTATGACCTAATAGGTGCATGAGGAAAAAGGAAATGGGATTAAGCTTTTATTTCGAAATGTATCGTTCTTGCGATTTCATATATTTATATATTCATTCATGCCTTATTTTTGACATGAATGGTAATACAATCAAGTAAAAAAGAAAAGCAGTCAACCGTAAATCTACGTCTATGGTAGCTCAGGGGACGACTCGATCACGGGCTCGCGGGAGACGGTCGGGGTCGAGGAACTTGACGGTCCGGCGGGTGGAGCACTGTGGGAGATCCTCTTGGGCCTCACGGTAGGGATCCGAAGGGGTTTCTTCTTGCGAGGCAGAAGAGGTGCGATCTCCTCAAGGTCCTTCTTCAAGTCGTTGAGCTGCTGGCGGAGCTGGGCATTGACCATGGCGCCTTGGCGTAGAAGCTCGTTCTGACGCCTCAACTCCTCTACCTCGAGAGTCAGCTGGGGGTTCTGCTGGACTTGTCGACGGAGCTCAGCATTCTCGCGGGCCAGGTTCTCCGATGAGTGACGGTAGAAGTCGATGGTGTCGTGCTGGCTATCTGCGTCGAGGACGGCCTCCGTATGAAGGTTGTCCATAGCCTCCAAGAGTCTCATGGTGCGGGCGATGGCGGAGTTGTCCTGAGGGAGGGAGTTGATGTAGATGCTGCGGTGACTCCCGGGTGTGCGCATGGGCATGAAGCGGTAGATGGTGTCGCGGAGGTGGCAGTCGTAGACCAGTCGAATCTCGGCGAGGGACTGAAGAGCGGCTCGCTGGCTGGCCACCACGAACGAAGGTCCTCCGACTCCATGGGTGTAGATGGGTGGCTGCGTGGAGGAGGGGCGGATCACAACCGTGACCTCGCAGTAGCTCTCATTCGCATCGGGAAAATCCCGTGGAACGCAGGCTCATGGGGAAACCCCAAGAATGTCGACGAGCACGCGAAGCTCGCGGATGAATCCGGCCTCGTCACGAAGAGTCCCGCTCATGGTATGGACCGGCATCTACAAAAGAGAGAAAGTTTTGTGTGAAAATCTTGGAAGATAAGAGGATAAGTAGTTTTTGTAAGAAAATATAGTGGATTATATAAGTCCTAAGGTCAGGTCTGTTTGGCTTCCTACAGTCAAGTTGGCTCTGATACCATCTTGTCGCGCCCCGATTTAATAAATCAGGACTTTATTGAAATTCCATAGAAATATCAATAAAACAAGACGTTCATCACACGACCACGTACAATACGGGCAATCATTCACGGTTCGTAGACCGCATTAATACAAAAGTGAATAAATATGAAGAGAAACTAATAAAACAAGGGTCCTAGATGAACGCCTCCTTCCAGTCTCGCCTTGACTGGGTCGCTACTCCAGACCTTCATCCTCCTCGTAGTAGACGGGCTCTGATGGTGTAAGTCAACGGGGTGAGTACAGATGTACTCAGCAAGCCACCGAATGCAAATATAATGCAAGGTAATAACAAGGGAGATAGTGGCTAGTTTTGCGGAAGCAGCATAATTGTAAAGCTTTAAATGAGAGCAATTTATTAGTACAGAAAAGTAAACATGTGCATGTGTATCATCTTCTAACTCGAGGGGTACAGTCACCCCACCTCGCTCAACAGTCCTTACGTGCCATGAGTAACCCGAACATTCACACAATTGTAAACTAACTGCGAGTAGTCACACAACCCGCCCTTGACCGTGGGCTCGGCTTTTCGAAAAGATTAAATTACTCTGATCAGAGATGTACCACTGTACCCACAAGGCACGCACTCATCACTTACACCAAAGTGTAACGAGATGACCCATTTCACGGGAACTCGTGCCAAAACCTTCCATATGGTTCCCTCCGACTCCACACACCCTCTTATGGGTTTCGTATCGTGTCTCGACATGTCGAGTGCTCACCATACCCCCCCTTGAGCCTTCTTTGGTACAAGTCGCCCGCAGGCTAGCCCCTTGTACCCCTCCACTATGGTGCATAGAGCCGAAGGGTTCCACACTTCCAGTTAGGACTTACCCATTAGACTTGTGGTTGGTACGGAAGTGCTTTGCAACAGATCCCGCAGACCGGTCCTTATAGTGCCCCGGGTGCGACCAACCAGTTTCCGAGCTTGCACCCGGAACCCACCATACTTATAACCTAGCCAACTCCAACAGAGTCCAGAGACGAGAATAACGGGTAATTCATATACCAGAATCCATCTATCTACGACTCATTCTTTATATCCTATAGCAGTTGTGCCGGTACATTGGGCACTAGCTAATATTAATATTGTAGAGTGACAAGGAGTTAAGGCTCAATAAGCATGGCTTGGGTTTGCACACAAGGACGGGGATCTAATAAATATAAGTGTAGGGCTTGATCTTTGACTAATGCAATATTAACCTATGTGTTATAGCGATAATTTATTAAAACATGGGCTCAATATGATCAACTGTGTCCACAGAGGTGGTCGATGACTTGCCTTGATCCGCAAAGGGTGAAGGTGCAACCTCGGGTTAGAACTCCGGATCTTCGACGACGTCGTAGTCTTCTTGATACGGAAAAGTAAATAAAACATTCAATAAACAATCCAAAACAACAACCATACTAACATACATGTTTATGTTGGATTAAGTAAAGGAGATAGAGTCTTAACTTTTAGGGTTTTGTTTCTTAAACATTTAAGATTAATTTTTAATGAGATTCCTTAATTTTTATAGCTTGATATAATTATTCTCCTAAGGGGGTTTTATTTCTCCCTTTTTAAAGTTGAAGTAAAAAGTTATAAAATGACCTTAATGTTTTATGGCATTAATATAGTGACATTAGGTTATTTAGATCTTCTGAAGTTCGTTATATAAGTTTTAGGATAGTTTCATAAAGGGTTGACTTCTTCTTAAATGTCTTAATTAAATGTCCTAAAAGGGCCTTTGCAATATCATTTAATGGAATAAATTGGACAAGATGAATATTCTATTTTTATTAAAAATAGTGAACTCAAGTGGTTAGGTTTTCTGAAGTTATTATACAAGTTGTCATGACATTTTTATCAAGTGTTCAACTTCTTTCATATGACTTACTTATTATCATACAAGGGCTTTTGCAATATATTAATAGATTAAAGTGGGCTAAGTGAACATGTTATTCTTATTGCATTGAAACAGTGGAATCAAGTCATTAAGTCCTTTGAATTTATTATGTCATTTCATGATATTTTTGCAAAGTGTTGTATTCTATTATATGAATTAATCATTTATTTTAAAGGGTCTTGGAAATGTTTATTTAGAATCTAAAATGGGCAAAATGACTTATTATATTTTTATTGGCTTATAAACAGTGTAAGGGAGTCATTGTGTCCCCAGAAATTAATATATATTTTTAAGGGTTTTCTGGATTTTAAATGTAATAGATTTAAATCCTAAAGGGGACTTAGAAATGTAATTTAATAAAATGTCATGGACAAAATGGTTATTCCATTTTTATTGTATTAACAACAGTGAAATAGAGCCATTATATCTTCTGATATTACTTTATAAATTTTTAAGGGTTTATCTGAATTATTTTATTGCAATATTAATTAATTTCCTAAAGGGGACTTTTCTTTATTATTTAATAAGATTATTATGTGCCAAATAAACATATTATTTTTATTGCATAAATGTGCAGAGAATGAAAAGACAAATTTTCCAGAATTAAAATGGTGAAATTTGGAGTTAATTTGAGCAAGGTATGAATTTTGGAAGTTTAAAACTATTTTCTGAATTATTTTTAAACCAGAAAACAGTCTCTGGTCCACGGTGGACCAATCCCACCGCGCGCGGGGTCACTATTCCCGTGGACCCGATCGTCGTGGGCCGTCCGATCCGGATCCAAGGGCTGTCGGTGGGGCGGGTGGCTTAAATGAAATCGGAGGGCTCTGATCGCGCGATACCGGTCCACTCTGGTCAACGCAATCCGAGCCCTTGATCTCGGGTTCTAATCGTGGCCATTCCCTTCAGATCCGACGGTCACGGTTTGATCCGGCACGGTGGCGGCACGGGGGAGACCGAGGTCGTCGTCTCCAGCTCCGGCCAAGTGGCGGCGAGCCCCCACCGGCGATGGCGATGGCCTAAGGCCCTAGTTCTCGTCAAAAATGGAATGAGGAGGGGGAGGGGGTCACGACCGTACCGGAGTCGGTGGAGAAGGGTGACCGGCGGCGACCCGGCGAGGAGAGGGGGCGGCGAGGTTCTCGGGTCCAATGGCGACGGCGAGTTCCGGTAGTGCTTCGGTCCAACGGAGGTGGGGCCGAGGCAGAGGGCGTGATGGCGGTCCTGACGGGGGCGGCGGCGAGGGCGGCGTTGGCTCGGAGCGCCGACGAGGGCCTGCCGGAGTTGTAGTCGGGCAAAAGAGCTAAAAACCGAAGGGGCGGCTCGGGAAGGCGTGGCTAGGCTAATTGTGGGTGGCCTGAGCTGCGGTGAAGGCCAGAGTTTATAAAGGACTGCCGGCGGTGTGGGTTTGGAAGGTGAACCGAGGAAACCCGAAGGTTTCCAACCTTGCGCCGGCGAGGTTTCCTTAGGGCTCGGTTTTATGCCATTTACGGCGAAAGCGCGTGGGGAACTGCGGGAAAGCGATCACCGGAGATGGGGGGTCAGGATCCGTGGTCGATTTCGTGGATTTGGGCGGCCGGTGGCTGAAATCGGAAGGGGGCCGTCGGTATGGAAGGGGAGAGATCCCCTTCCGAGGAGGAAGATGATCCTGACAGGTGGGGGCCACCTGTCAGGGGGCGGGCGCGGAGGAGTGAGGGGCTGACGAGCGGGCCCGGAGTGGCAGCGGCAGAGAGGGGAGCTTGAGAGACTGGCGCGTGGGCCTGAGCGCGGTGCGGTGCGGAGGAGAGAGGGGACGGCGCGCCGACAGGTGGGTCCCGCCTGTCGGTGGGCGCGGCCGGACTGGGCTGGGCTGAAAGGCCATTGAAGGAGATTTCCGGGTTTCGGCCCAATAAGAATTTAAATTCTTTTTCTAATTAATTTAATTCCAGAAATTTAAATATTCACTTAAGGTTTGAAGATCTGTTGGAAAAATTTGGTAAAAATTCTCAAAAATATTTCTTGGTCTCTAGTTTATCCCATAAAATTTTCAAGTCCAAATTTTGAATATTTGTCTCTGTTTGGTTCTAATAGAGCTCTTTTAGTATTTTCTTAAATAATAATATTCAGAAATTCATTTAATATTATTTTTCCTTTATTTTATTCCCTTTTAATTTTGGGGCTGTTACAGTACACCTACTACCTCTACATCATCATGACCCTCGACGCCGATGAATCCGGTGGGGAGCTCAGAGATCGACGACAACAACATCATCGTCCCCCCCTCGTCGACCTCTCCGAGGAGGATAGGGCAGAGCTCAAGGCTAAGACAAGGGAGATACACACTCTTTTTCTTGGCCGCTTCACCAAGACCTGCGGGGGCTTCGTCAAGCACGACATCGACATCACCGATCCCTCTAGGGCTAAGGTACACCATCGTCCCCTCGACTGTCCTCCCAGGATATCGAGAAAAAAATAGCCACGTTAGTAGACCAGACCATTAGCACTACTATTGCAAACCGCGTAGAGGCCATGATCGACTATAAGATGGAGGCTATGTTTAGGAGATTCGTCTTTTCCGAGGCCGCTTCCCCAACTCCAATAGCTAGCATACCCCTTGTCCATCACATACATAGTAGAACCGAAGGGAGTACCAGGAAGACCATAGCATCTACGGCCACACCATCCATGGCTGAGGCAGCATATGGCCCTGTCAGTCAGACCGACCATTAGGCTAGTCCGACCGGCTATCACACACTTGGTCAGACCGGCCCTATCACACATTATGTGTCGCTGCCTGTGCCTAAGCTACCCTATCCCGCGCTTCCCGCACCTGTGCTCTCGCACACCCGCATAGGCCCGATTACATCCCGTATCATGATCCACCACGAGAGGAGGAGCCGCATGGCCGACACCATGATATACCACCGTGTGTCGCGCCCCCGCACGATAGACGCACGTAGGCAGGAGGCATAGATGACTTTGACGAGAAAATTCACGCACTGTTTAAAGAGTGTTTAGGTTGGACACCTAGAAGTCGGGCTAAGGTTTATCACAAGCCCTACCCTGATCACTTCGACACCATCCCATACCCGCGCGGCTTTAGGGTGCCTGAATTCACAAAATTTGACGACGAAGGTAGTAAGACCAACCTAGAGTAGGTAGGTCAATTCCTAGCACAATGTGGCGAAGCTAGCGGGTTGGATGCTTTGAAGCTTAGATTGTTCTCTCTGTCGCTTTCCGGCATAGCTTTTACCTGTTTTTTGGCGTTACCGCCGAACTCCATTCAGACTTGGGCCCAGTTGGAGAAGAAGTTACATGATTATTTTTACACTTGGTAAACCGAGCTTAGACTTTCACACTTGACATCGGTTAGACAGAAAACTAGTGAGAGTGTTTCTGATTACCTTAAGCGTTTTAGGGACACTAGAAACTGGTGTTTTACTTTGAACATTTTTGATAGATACTTGGTCGGCCTAGCTTTTAATGGTCTTCACTCCGAACTTAAGGAGAAACTAGATGGCCATGATTTCTTTGATGTTAGTCAAGTGTTGTAGAAGGCTATGGTTCAGGAAAGCCGAGCCAAAAGTAGAAAATTCACTAAAACATCCAATAAGCCTAAGGCTGAGGTGCACGTCATGGAGCACTCCGATGAGGAATCATTGGAGAGCGACAATGAATCGGCTGACATGTACACTGCAGAGTGGACTTGGTCTAGTAAGGCCAAGCCCATCACTTGCACTGAGCTACGGCCGTCTCCTACCAAGAGTCGACCCAACGAGGTGAAGTATTCTTTTGATGTGACCAAGTGCGATAAGATATTTGATTTTTTGTTGAAGAACAAGCTTATCAGGTTACCAAAGGGTCACATCATCCCGACTGCCGATGACTTGAAGAAGCAGGCTTATTGTAAGTGGCATGATTCTCATTCCCATTCTACTAACAATTGCAATGTTTTTCGTCGGCAAGTTCAATCGGCCATAGAAGAAGGACAGTTGATATTGGATACAAATCCCAAGATGAAGCTCGATCAGGATCCCTTTCCCATGAACACCGTTGATCTCGATGGGAAGAAGGTGTTGATTCGGCCTGAGCAGGCTAGGTCCGCTAAGGGGAAGGAGGTTGTGTTCGGAGAACCATGCCACACACGCTCGTGCCGAAGAACCCTGAGGTAGGAGTGTGGAAGGTGAACACTAGTGCATCGTCTTCAGCTGCGAATTACAAAAAGCCAAAGGTGACATACGACATGATGCTCTAGAAGCACAAGAAGAGGGCCGAGAAGGAGAGCACTCGGCCAAGACCTCCAGCCAGGACGGACCCTCCTCGAAAGAGTGGGTTCGGCCTACGATGGCTGAGACCGTTGGAGCCACCTTTCCCTCTGCCACTATATCATCTGCCGATGGCGCAGTGGCCCCCTTGCTACTTTCCGCTTCTCGGGTATCCTGCCCCATATTATATTGCTCCATTCGTGCCATTCGGGTTTTATGACATGTAGGGCCTGATGAGTGCTCCAAGAGGCGATGTCTTCGGTAGATTATCCATCGCGCCACGAGGACGTCTGAAGATAGCATCTGAAGCTATCCTCATCAAGGTAGGGTCCCAGGATGTCCCAATCCCTAAGGGGCCCTCCACGGAGCAAGACGGAGGCAAACCACAGGAGACCATCACCATCGGTTTGACCATAGCCCTAGGGATGGTCAGACCGCATTCACCATCCTAGTCTGACTGGGCTACTATGGCTGGTCCGACCGGCCTGTTGCAGGCACCTAACACCAGACGGTTCGACTAGACCCCTATGACCGGTCCAACCGACACAGCCCGGTCAGACCGACCCGATAAGGCCGGTCCGACCGACAATACATAGGAGTAGGTTTCCTCCATGCGCAAAATTGCTGAGGCTGATCCGAGCAATTCCCGTTCGACCAAAAATTCCCAGAACAAAGTTGTGGCGCCCGACACTAAGCCGCAGCCTTCGTGGGCACCCCAAGTATGACCAAGTCCCAGAAGAGGCAGTTAAACATCTTTGAGCCTAGGAGATGCGTGAGAAGAAGGTTGAGGACGAGTGGGACGTCATTTTCGAGGAGATCCATCCCTGACCAGCAGCGAAATAGGTATGGAAGCCGAAGCCGGTTGTCATAAACAACCCGACTCCTACTCTAAGCAACGACGAGGACGACATAATGGACGACGACTACATGTCGGTCTCTAAGGGGCCCACTCCTCAAGCGATGGACATAAACGTTGTCATGTTGCCTGCTGAGGTTGCTCTTCCACAGGACGAGGCCGAGGTCGCTCAGTTGAGCCTCAGCACACAAGAATCCATTTTTGAGAAGCCTAAGGATATGACTCGTCACCTGAAGCCTCTCTACGTCAAGGGGCACATCGACAGGAAGCCGATCTCGAGGAAGCTGGTAGATGGAGGTGCCACCGTCAACTTGATGTCGTACTCTCTGCTAAAGTGTCACGCCCCGATTTATCAAAATCGAGACATTATTGAATTTCCATAGAAAAACAATAATACAAGAGGTTCATCATGCGACAACGTACATACGGTAAAATTCATGGTACGCAGACCATATTTATTACAACATTGTTTTAATAAAACAGTAGAGTAGAATAATTAGAAAACGGCATGACGAACTTCTTCTTCAGGATTTTTCTTCTTGACTGGGTTGCTACTCCAGACCGTCTTCAAGATACGCATCCTCTGTGGGGTCCAACGGGTATGAGTACAAAAAGTACTCAACAAGCCACCGCGAATGCAAATAATAATGCAGGATAATAAACAAGGAAGGATAAAGGCTAACAATGCGAAATAAAGCAATTGCATTTATGGCATTTAGTGTAATCATATTTTAATCATGCGGAAAGTAAACATGAGCATCATCAACATCAACTAACTCGAGGAGTACGTTTTACCTCCTCGCACAACGGTCCTTACATGACAAACAACATGCACATCCATATTCAAGTAAACTAACTGGGGGATGTCACGCAACCCGCCCTTGACCGTGGGCTCGGCTTTTCGAAAAGATTTAAGACTCTGATCAGAGATGTACTACTGTACCCACAAGGCACGCACTCATCTCAACGAGATGACCCATTTCACGGGAACTCGTGCCAAAACCTCAATATGAGATGTTCCAAGCGATAACCACCCGCTCTAGGTTTCGCCGGCGCGCCGGGCCGCATCCCGGCTAACGTCGCACCCCCTTTTGCACCACATTGGTACAAGTCACCCGCAGGTGCAACTTGACCCATCTCCAAGTGGTGGCCTCGGTTTGGGACAACCCATACCTTAGTTAGGACTTACCCACTAGACTTGTGGTTAGTACGTAAGTGTATTGCAACGGATCCCTCAGACCGGTCCTTATAGTGCCCCGGGTGCGACTGACCAATGCCCTAGCTTGCACCCGGAACCCACCATGCATACACTCACAACCATGACTCATCACCAACAGAATTTCCAAAGATAAGAAGTAACGGGATCATATAACAGAACCATTTCACTACGACTCATTTTTATCCTATAGCGGCCGTGCCAATACATTGGACACTAGCTAATATCATTGATCATATGGTGACAAGGAGGTTAGGCGAGATAGCATGGCTTGGGTTGCACATCAAGGTCGGGGGATCCTAAATAAATATAATGTAAGGGTTCATTTGACTAATGCATATACATAACCTATGTGTTTTAGCGATAGTCAATTCAGACATGGGTTCAATATGCTCAAAAGAATGGTTTGGTGACTTGCCTTGTTCAGCAAAAGGAGAGGGAGGGACTTCGGGGAAGTACTCCGGCTCCTCGGCGACGTCGTAGTCTTTTTAATATAAAGTAAAATAAAAAGAACACAACATCCAATCAAACAGTATAACATTACATTATAAACACGTAAGTTTAAGTTGGTTTGATTATAAATAAGCTAAATTCAAAGATTAAAGTTCTGCAATTTATTTCTCCATTAATTTAAAGTGAATCTAAATGAATTATTGTTTTTCATAAAAAGGGTTTTTAAGTGTGTATAATACTACATTAAGTTTTCTAATCAATTTAATATAAATGATTCATAGAAAACTCAGTGGTCCTAGTGTTTAAACAGAAAGGAATAATTATATAAATTTTCTGAAGTTTAAATATTTAAATCCATATTTTAATCCTAAAGGCTTTTGAATAATTATTTGAATAAACATGAAAATGTCCAAATAAACCTACTGTTTTTATTGCCTAAACATGTAGAGAATAATTTTATGAATTTTCTAAAATTGGAATGGCAATTTTTAGAGTCCAAATGCAATAGATATGAATTTTACAAGTTTAAAAGCATTTCTGGAATTTATTTTCAAATTTTAAACCCCTCGGGTCCACGGTGAGCCAGGCCCACGGTGAACCCGCGCACTGTGCGCGTGCGCCGGCTCGATCTGGACCGTCGGATCTGGATCCGGTGGCCAGGCGCGAGGCGGGAGGGTTAAGTGACAACGGACGGCTAGGATTAAAACGCGCGAAGGGGTACCACGTGGACGCACAAGATCGCACGCCGGGTTAAATGAAAATCAACGCGTGAGATTAAAACGTAACGCTTTGACCAGATCCGACGGCGCGGATTAGATCGCGTACGTGGGCTCACGCGCGTCGTCCGATTGCGATCGTGCGGCCAGGATTGAATCCGGCACGACACGTGCTAAGGGGGCTATACCCCCCTTCGTCTCCGGCGACGGCGGGGCTCGGGTGCGGTGGCGATGGCGCCTACGAGGGGGCTAGGCCCTAGCTCTATGCGAAAACGGAAAGAGGAGGCCAAGGCGGTCATGATGGTACCTTAGGCGAGGCGAGGGGTCGATGGAGCGAGGCCGGCGACGAGGGTAGACGGCGGAGTGGTTCGGGTTCCTCGTCGGCGATGGTGTTCCGGCGGGGTTCGACGTCGGCGGAGGGGTGGCCGAGGTCGGGGTCGTTCTCGCGGTCACGTTGGTGGCGGAGGCACGGGCGGAGGTGGTCCAGTGCGACGGCGAGCGGTGGCCGGAGGTGAATCAGAGGGTGTGCGCTAAAAAGCGAAATGCGAGTGCTCTGTTCGTTCTCGAGGCGATTAGGCGTGGGGGTCGGACGCGGCTCAGGCTGGGGGCTTAAATAGGGCGCCGGGGAGGGCTCGCATGCAAGGAAACCGGCCGAGGGCCTTTACTCGCCGGCGATGGCTCGGCCATGCACGCGGAGCGGCGATCCCGTGGCATAAACGCGAGGGTTAAAGCGGGGAAACGGTCGGCGCGACGCGGGGGACCGAGTTATGGCGGCAATTTAATGGGGGACGCGTCGGCGAGGCGAATCCGAGGGCGAGGTCGTCGACCGGCGCGATTTGGGGGCGACGGCGCGGGGTTGAAGACGGATCTGACACGCGGGGGCCACTGACCAGTGAGCGCGAGCGGGCGAGGGTGGCGACTGACGGGTGGGGCCGAGGTGTCGGGTTCGCGCGCGAGGGGAAAAATTCGGCGCCGACAGGTGGGGTCCATGTGTCAGTCTAAGGCGGGCGCGGTAACGGGTTGGGCCGGCCGGGAGAGAGAGAAGGGAGGGAGAGGAGCCCATTACTGTTCTAATACTTTTCTGAATAAAAATAATTCCAGAAAATGGGTTAAAATATTAGGGCTACTTCCAAGGCTGGTAAAAATTTATAAAAATTCTCAAAATTATATTTTGGTCTTAGGATCATATACAAAAAGTTTCACCTCCTGATTTGGTCATCTACTCTATGTTGTAGTTCAAAAGGGTATAAAAGGGATTTAAAAGTATTTTCTGAAATAATAATTTCAATAAATTGAATTTAATAATATTTTTATTGCTTTGAAAATTTGGGGTGTTACAAACCTATCCCCCTTACAAGAATCTCGTCCTCGAGATTGGAACGCTACTCGAATAGCTCGGGGTATTGGGCTTTCAGCTCGTCTTCTTTTTCCCAAGTGGCTTCTTCTGCGGGATGGTTGTTCCATTGGACTTTGCAGAAGCGGACGACGCGACTTCGGGTTACTCTTTCCTTGGTTTCCAAGATCTTGACGGGTCTCTCTATGTAGGTCAAGTCTTCTTGGACATTGAGCTGCTGAAGGTCGGCTTGCTCGGTGGGTACACGGAGACACTTCTTCAGCTGCGAGACATGGAACACATCATGAACGCCTGCCAAGGATGGAGGCAGTTCAAGTTGATATGCCACTTCTCCTTGTCGTTGGAGGATCTGGAAAGGTCCGACGTAGCGGGGTGCTAGTTTGCCTTTCATGTTGAACCTTTGAGTGCCACGGAGGGGAGTGACTCGGAGGTAGACATAATCGCCCTCCTCAAAGGCTAGATCTCTTCGACGGTTATCGGCGTAGCTCTTTTGCCTGGATTGGGCTGCCTTCAGTCGGTCTCTTATGATCTTAACTTTCTCTTCGGCTTCCCTCAATAAATCTGTCCCAAACAGTTGTGATTCTCCGGTTTGATCCCAGAGCAACGGCGTTCTGCACTTACGCCCATAGAGCGCTTCGAACGGGGACATTTGCAGGCTGGCTTGATAGCTGTTGTTGTAGGAGAACTCTGCATATGGTAAGTTCTTGTCCCACATTCCGCCAAAGTCTAGAGCACAAGCTCTAAGCATATCCTCCAATATCTGGTTGACCCTTTCGGTTTGACCGTCGGTCTGTGGATGATAGGCGGTGCTAAAGTTCAGCCGGGTGCCGAGTTCCTCTTGAAGGTTCTTCCAAAACTTGGAGGTAAACTGACTCCCGCGGTCAGATACAATCTTCTTGGGAACTCCGTGGAGGCACACGATCCGGGTCATATACAACTCAGCCAACTTGGCGACGGTGTAAGTTGTCTTGACCGGAACGAAGTGGGCTACCTTGGTGAGTCGATCAACGATCACCCAGATAGAATCATGACCAGCTTGGGTCCTGGGCAGTCCCGTGATGAAGTCCATTCCTATCTCTTCCCACTTCCATTCAGGGACTTTGAGGGGTTGAAGCAGTCCGGCAGGTCTCTGATGCTCTGCCTTGACTCGCCGGCATGTGTCGCACTTGGCCACATACTCAGCTATTTCTCTCTTCATGCTGACCCACCAATATTTCTCCTTCAGGTCTTGGTACATCTTTGTACTCCCGGGATGAATGGAGTAAAGAGTATCGTGAGCTTCTTGAAGGATGAGAGTCTTCAACTCAGGTATGTTGGGTACGCATACTCGGTTTCCGAACCAGATGGTACCATGTTCATCCTCGGAGAATCCGGGGGCTTTACCCTTCCTCATGTTTTGCTGGATCTCCAGGATGTCTGGGTCTTCCTTCTGCTTCTCTCGGATCTGGTCTACTAAGACAGGCCGAGACTCCAAGGCAGCGAGGTACTCTCGAGTGGTGATCCCTAGGTTTAGCCTTTCCATCTCTTTATAAAGTAGAGGAGCCTGGTCTTGAATCATGATGGCATTGCAGTACCCTTTTCGGCTAAGGGCGTCTGCCACCACGTTCGCTTTGCCCGGATGATAATGGATGCCCAAGTCGTAATCCTTGATCAGTTCCAACCATCTCCTTTGCCTGAGGTTCAGATCTGGTTGGGTGAATATGTACTTGAGGCTCTTGTGGTCGGTGAAGACCTCACACCGATTTCCCACAAGGTAATGTCTCCATATCTTCAAGGCATGAACCACGGCTGCTAGTTCCAGGTCGTGGGTTGGGTAGTTCAGCTCATGCGGTCTCAGCTGCCGGGAGGCGTAGGATATCACCTTCCCTTCTTGCATTAAGACGCATCCCAATCCTTGACGAGAGGCATCACAGTAGACGTGGGAGTCTTTCCGGATGTCTGGCAGAGTCAGAATGGGGGCTGACACAAGCTTCTTCTTGAGGGTCTGGAAGCTTTCTTCGCAGTCGGGGGTCCAGTCAAACTTCACCTCTTTCTGCAGAAGTCTGGTCATAGGCTTGGCGATCTTGGAAAAATTCTCGATGAACCGGCGGTAGTATCCGGCCAATCCGAGAAAACTCCGGATCTCGGTCACGGTCGCGGGCTGCAGCCAGTTGGTTACCGCTTCAACGGTGGTTGGGTCTACTGCTATTCCTCCGGCAGATATTACATGACCGAGGAACTTCACCTCAGACGACCAAAATTCGCACTTGCTGTATTTAGCGTACAGTTGCTGCTCCCTTAGCTTTCCGAGGGTCAGACGGAGGTGGGTCTCGTGTTCTTCCTTGGTCTTGGAGTAAACGAGGATATCGTCGATGAATACCACGATGAACTTGTCCAAGAACTCCATGAATACATTGTTCATCATGTTCATGAAGAAGGCCGGGGCATTCGTGAGTCCGAACGACATCACAGTGTACTCGTAGAGTCCATAGCGGGAGGTGAAGGCAGTCTTGGGTATATCTTCCTCCCTGATCCTTAACTGGTGATAACCTGACCTGAGGTCAATCTTGGAAAACACCGAGGATCCTTTCAGCTGATCGAACAGGTCGTCGATCCGAGGCAATGGGTATTTGTTCTTGATGGTTACGTCGTTCAAGGCTCTATAGTCCACGCACATCCTCTTGGTCTTGTCCTTCTTCATAGCAAATATAACCGGTGCACCCCAGGGTGAGGTACTCGGTCGGATGTAACCTTTCTGCTCAAGGTCTTCGATGTTGCTCTTGACTTCGGCTAGTTCATTGGCGGCCATTCGGTATGGGCGTTTGGAGATCGGAGTGGTCCCCGGGACAAGCTCGATCCTGAATTCGATGTCCCGCTTGGGAGGCATTCCGGGCAGATCTTCGGGGAAAACATCTGCAAACTCCTTGACTATTGGCACCTCTTCAAGAGCTATAGAGCGAAGGGATGCTCCGAGTGGTTTGCGACTGGTCATCCGGAAGGTGACGGTTACGCCTTCAGGACTGGTCACCGTGACGGACTTGTTGGCACAGTCGATCACTCCCTTGTGCTTCATCAACCAATCCATACCTAATATAAGGTCGAGTCCGGTGCATTGGATGAGGACAGGCTCGGCCCGAAACAGCACTCCTTGGATGCCAAGTTGAACCTTAGGGCTGTAGAAGCGAGCTGAGGTCCTATTGCCGGGGGTGGCAATCACCATGGGAATTGGTAGAGGGAGCACGTCCAGATTGTTTGTTTTTGCAAAATCTTCCGAGACAAAGGAGTGGGTTGCTCCAGAGTCAAATAATATGATGGCCGGTACGGAATTCATAGTAAACGTACCGAGTACGACTTCAGGAGCTTCCTGAGCTTCCTCCGCGCTGATGTGGTTGACGCGGGCGCGAACGGCCTGGTGGGGTGCTGCGCCTTGGTTCTGCTTGGGGTGAGGACACTGGTGCGAGTAGTGCCCTTCCTTGCGGCAGTTGAAGCAGACAACCGGCCTTCCTTGACGATCCCTCAAGATCGGGGCTTTGGCGGTCGGTGCGGGCTGAGCGGCCGGAGCTGGTGGAGCGGAGCGAGGATGCCCGGCGTTGGATCCACCGGCTGCATGAGGTGGCCTGTAGGCGGGCCGAGGATGGTAGGCGGGCGCTGGTGGCGGAGGGACGAAGCGGGGCCTCTGAGTGTTCGCCTGCTGGTGCTTGAAGGCGATCATCTTCCTCTTCTTGAGGTCCAGCTTGTTCTGCTCAGTCTCTTGGATGAGCGCTTTATTGACAAGCCGCTGGAAGTCGGCGAAGTCGGCGGCGACGAGCTGGATGGACAACTCATCTTTAAGTCCCCTGAGGAACTTGGCTTGGCGGAGGGCGTCGGTGCGCACTTCCTCCGGTGCGTAGCGTGCGAGGCGGTTGAACTCATGGAGGTACTCCATGACAGTCCTGTTGCCCTGCTGCAGGTCGCGGAATTCCTGCTGTTTGACCGCGATGACACCGGCGGGGACGTGGGCGGCACGAAAGGCGATGGTGAACTCCGCCCAAGTCACCATGTGGCCCTCTGGCTGGGACGCGCGATAGTTGTCCCACCACTCGGCGGCGGGACCCTAGAGCTGGTGGGTGGCGAAGGCCACTCGCTCCCGGTCTGTGCAGGGGAGGAGGTCGAGCTTCTTCTCGATAGTGCGGAGCCAATCTCCGGCCTCCATCGGGTTGGTCGTGCTCGAGAAGATGGGCGGGCGCACGTGCAAGAACTCGGAGAGTTGCGGAGCGGCCGCGGGTGCTGGTGCGCGAGGGGCGGGCTCACCGTTCTGCAGACGGTCCAACTGAGCCTGTTGGTGCTGCATCTGGGTGAGGAGGGCGGTAATCAGATGATTCTGATTCGCCATCATTTCCGCCAAGGTGGGGTGGTTGGCGGAAGGCGACCCGGATTGGCGCGGGCCTGTCGCACCCCAGTTGGGCACAACACCCTCAGGCGCATCTCGGCTTCCTCCTGCTCCGTTGTTGGAGCCGGTGTTCTGGTGGTCGGTCATCTTCTGAATATACAAAGCGATAAAGCAAAGAATGACGAAACGATAATACAATCATATAAGATTCAAGCACATAATTATATATAGTGGCATAAATTGTTTGTTACAATCAAGTTTTTATTCTACCCATGACACACTCGTCGTGGGTAGCACCACATACAAAAGTTTGATTCTTATTTAGCTAGCGTCTCCTAACGCCTACTCGCCACCGGAGGCGGTCTCCGTGCTCTCGGAACCACGAGCGCGCGGCTCCAGAGAGATGGTGGGCTCGAGAAAATTCTCGATGCTGGAGTCGGAGACGAGGCCGGGGCGTGGTGTAGGGGCGCTGGTGGAAGGCCTGGCGGGGGAGGGTCGTGGCGGGATCCTCTTGGGGCGAGGGAGGGGCTCACGGATGGGCTTCTTCTTCCTTGGAAGAAGAGGAACCATCTCCGCGATGTCCTTCTGCAGCTCCATGATCTTGCGCTGCAGCTCGCCGTTCTGCTGGATCAGGTTCTTCGTTTCTTCACGAAGAAACGCAACCGCCTCATGGTGCTCGTCGGCGTCGAGCACCGCCTCGGTGTGGAGATCATCCATGGCCTGCAGAAGACGCGACTGCCGAGCCATGACCGGATCACGCACGGAGTGAACTCCGAGGTAGATACTACGGTGGGCTCCGGGAGTACGCTTCGGCACAAGCCAGAAGGATGAGTTCTGAAGACGATCGCCGTAGATCATCCTCAGCTCCATGAGGGCCTGGAGGGCGACTCGTTGGCACGCGACGTCGAAAGTCGGGCCTCCAAGTGCGGTGGTGTAGGGCGGCAGATGTTCTCCGGAGCCATGGACGGTGAGGGAGACGTCGCAAGGCCCGGCGAACTCGTCGGGGTAGACTCCTTGAAATTCGGGTTCGAAGAGGAACCCGAGGAAGGTGAGCATCATGCGGAGCTCCCGGACGAAGCCCTCATAGTGGCGGCAGTAACTGTGAACTTGGTAGACTGGCATCTACAAAACAGCAAGTTGAATAAAAGTGAGGAGAGGAACAAAGTTTATGAAGTAGATTTTCAAGAAATAATTTCCTATGGCTTAATGGCTAGGCGGGTCTGTTTGGCTTCCTACAGTCAAGTCGGCTCTGATACCATCTTGTCACGCCCCGATTTATCAAAATCGAGACATTATTGAATTTCCATAGAAAAACAATAATACAAGAGGTTCATCATGCGACAACGTACATACGGTAAAATTCATGGTACGCAGACCATATTTATTACAACATTGTTTTAATAAAACAGTAGAGTAGAATAATTAGAAAACGGCATGACGAACTTCTTCTTCAGGATTTTTCTTCTTGACTGGGTTGCTACTCCAGACCGTCTTCAAGATACGCATCCTCTGTGGGGTCCAACGGGTATGAGTACAAAAAGTACTCAACAAGCCACCGCGAATGCAAATAATAATGCAGGATAATAAACAGGGAAGGATAAAGGCTAACAATGCGAAATAAAGCAATTGCAGTTATGGCATTTAGTGTAATCATATTTTAATCATGCGGAAAGTAAACATGAGCATCATCAACATCAACTAACTCGAGGAGTACGTTTTACCTCCTCGCACAACGGTCCTTACATGACAAACAACATGCACATCCATATTCAAGTAAACTAACTGGGGGATGTCACGCAACCCGCCCTTGACCGTGGGCTCGGCTTTTCGAAAAGATTTAAGACTCTGATCAGAGATGTACTACTGTACCCACAAGGCACGCACTCATCTCAACGAGATGACCCATTTCACGGGAACTCGTGCCAAAACCTCAATATGAGATGTTCCAAGCGATAACCACCCGCTCTAGGTTTCGCCGGCGCGCCGGGCCGCATCCCGGCTAACGTCGCACCCCCTTTTGCGCCACATTGGTACAAGTCACCCGCAGGTGCAACTTGACCCATCTCCAAGTGGTGGCCTCGGTTTGGGACAACCCATACCTTAGTTAGGACTTACCCACTAGACTTGTGGTTAGTACGTAAGTGTATTGCAACGGATCCCTCAGACCGGTCCTTATAGTGCCCCGGGTGCGACTGACCAATGCCCTAGCTTGCACCCGGAACCCACCATGCATACACTCACAACCATGACTCATCACCAACAGAATTTCCAAAGATAAGAAGTAACGGGATCATATAACAGAACCATTTCACTACGACTCATTTTTATCCTATAGCGGCCGTGCCAATACATTGGACACTAGCTAATATCATTGATCATATGGTGACAAGGAGGTTAGGCGAGATAGCATGGCTTGGGTTGCACATCAAGGTCGGGGGATCCTAAATAAATATAATGTAAGGGTTCATTTGACTAATGCATATACATAACCTATGTGTTTTAGCGATAGTCAATTCAGACATGGGTTCAATATGCTCAAAAGAATGGTTTGGTGACTTGCCTTGTTCAGCAAAAGGAGAGGGAGGGACTTCGGGGAAGTACTCCGGCTCCTCGGCGACGTCGTAGTCTTTTTAATATAAAGTAAAATAAAAAGAACACAACATCCAATCAAACAGTATAACATTACATTATAAACACGTAAGTTTAAGTTGGTTTGATTATAAATAAGCTAAATTCAAAGATTAAAGTTCTGCAATTTATTTCTCCATTAATTTAAAGTGAATCTAAATGAATTATTGTTTTTCATAAAAAGGGTTTTTAAGTGTGTATAATACTACATTAAGTTTTCTAATCAATTTAATATAAATGATTCATAGAAAACTCAGTGGTCCTAGTGTTTAAACAGAAAGGAATAATTATATAAATTTTCTGAAGTTTAAATATTTAAATCCATATTTTAATCCTAAAGGCTTTTGAATAATTATTTGAATAAACATGAAAATGTCCAAATAAACCTACTGTTTTTATTGCCTAAACATGTAGAGAATAATTTTATGAATTTTCTAAAATTGGAATGGCAATTTTTAGAGTCCAAATGCAATAGATATGAATTTTACAAGTTTAAAAGCATTTCTGGAATTTATTTTCAAATTTTAAACCCCTCGGGTCCACGGTGAGCCAGGCCCACGGTGAACCCGCGCACTGTGCGCGTGCGCCGGCTCGATCTGGACCGTCGGATCTGGATCCGGTGGCCAGGCGCGAGGCGGGAGGGTTAAGTGACAACGGACGGCTAGGATTAAAACGCGCGAAGGGGTACCACGTGGACGCACAAGATCGCACGCCGGGTTAAATGAAAATCAACGCGTGAGATTAAAACGTAACGCTTTGACCAGATCCGACGGCGCGGATTAGATCGCGTACGTGGGCTCACGCGCGTCGTCCGATTGCGATCGTGCGGCCAGGATTGAATCCGGCACGACACGTGCTAAGGGGGCTATACCCCCCTTCGTCTCCGGCGACGGCGGGGCTCGGGTGCGGTGGCGATGGCGCCTACGAGGGGGCTAGGCCCTAGCTCTATGCGAAAACGGAAAGAGGAGGCCAAGGCGGTCATGATGGTACCTTAGGCGAGGCGAGGGGTCGACGGAGCGAGGCCGGCGACGAGGGTAGACGGCGGAGTGGTTCGGGTTCCTCGTCGGCGATGGTGTTCCGGCGGGGTTCGACGTCGGCGGAGGGGTGGCCGAGGTCGGGGTCGTTCTCGCGGTCACGTTGGTGGCGGAGGCACGGGCGGAGGTGGTCCGGTGCGACGGCGAGCGGTGGCCGGAGGTGAATCAGAGGGTGTGCGCTAAAAAGCGAAATGCGAGTGCTCTGTTCGTTCTCGAGGCGATTAGGCGTGGGGGTCGGACGCGGCTCAGGCTGGGGGCTTAAATAGGGCGCCGGGGAGGGCTCGCATGCAAGGAAACCGGCCGAGGGCCTTTACTCGCCGGCGATGGCTCGGCCATGCACGCGGAGCGGCGATCCCGTGGCATAAACGCGAGGGTTAAAGCGGGGAAACGGTCGGCGCGACGCGGGGGACCGAGTTATGGCGGCAATTTAATGGGGGACGCGTCGGCGAGGCGAATCCGAGGGCGAGGTCGTCGGCCGGCGCGATTTGGGGGCGACGGCGCGGGGTTGAAGACGGATCTGACACGCGGGGGCCACTGACCAGTGAGCGCGAGCGGGCGAGGGTGGCGACTGACGGGTGGGGCCGAGGTGTCGGGTTCGCGCGCGAGGGGAAAAATTCGGCGCCGACAGGTGGGGTCCATGTGTCAGTCTAAGGCGGGCGCGGTAACGGGTTGGGCCGGCCGGGAGAGAGAGAAGGGAGGGAGAGGAGCCCATTACTGTTCTAATACTTTTCTGAATAAAAATAATTCCAGAAAATGGGTTAAAATATTAGGGCTACTTCCAAGGCTGGTAAAAATTTATAAAAATTCTCAAAATTATATTTTGGTCTTAGGATCATATACAAAAAGTTTCACCTCCTGATTTGGTCATCTACTCTATGTTGTAGATCAAAAGGGTATAAAAGGGATTTAAAAGTATTTTCTGAAATAATAATTTCAATAAATTGAATTTAATAATATTTTTATTGCTTTGAAAATTTGGGGTGTTACATAAAGAATCTCGAAAAGAATGAAGACGACCTGATGAGGACCAACCTAAAGCTCAACGGCTTCAACGGCGAGAGCTCCTAAGCCATGTGCGTTTTTTCTTTGGAGCTGACAGTGGGCAACAAGACATTGCTGGCATCATTCTTCGTCATCTATGTGCAAGGTAACTACAGTGTGTTACTTTGGCGTGATTGGATTCACGCAAATTACTGTCTTCCGACTACTTTGCACAAGTGCCTTATTCAGTGGGACGTCGATGATGTAGAGCTTGTACCAGCTGATACTTCGGCCTAGGTTGATTTGGCCAATGTGTCTATTGACGCCATTCATGATAAGGTAGAATACTTGTCAAGTAGAGATCTCTCAGACTACGACTTTGTTAGCGTGTTTGAGGGACGCTTTATTCTAGTATCTGTAAAGTCGGCTGGTGTAGTACGGCTATCTCTAAACTAGTAGTCATGTATAGTAAGAGTAATCTTGATTGGATAAAGTTTCGTGTGGAGCAATATCGGTCTTCTAAAGACGGTATTGCCGAAGCCATTGAAGATTTTTGCGAAGTAGAAAAGTTAGGTCAAGGTTTTGCGTCGACCGATCCTCTAGAAGAGGTCTATATAGGTGATGGTAGTATTCCAAGGCCGACTTTTGTAAACAAAAATTTGTAGGCTAATGAAAAGTTACTTTGGTTGTATGTTGATTATTTCGCATGGGAGTACAGTGAGATGTCCGGACTAAGCCGTGAGATCGTGGAGCATCGGCTGCCAATTAAACCCAGGTTTAGGCCTTATAAACATTCCCCTCGTCGTTTTAATTCAGCCATGTATGACCAAGTTAAAGAAGAGATAGAACAATTACTCATGGCTGAGTTTATTAGGCCATGCAGGTATGCTGAATGGGTTGCTAACATTGTGCCTACAGAGAAGAAAGGAAGTGGAATGATTCATGTGTGTATTGATTTCAGGGACTTGAACAAGGCCACTCCGAAGGACAAATATCCCATGCCGATAGCCGACATGCTGATCAATGATGCTTCAGGACACAAGGTACTAAGTTTTCTTGATGGAAGCGTTGTTTATAAACAAATCTTTATGGCCAAAGAGGATGTCTACAAGACAGCCTTTCGATGCCCTGGTTTTGTCGGCTTATTTGAGTGGGTTGTTATGACTTTTGGTTTAAAGAATGCTGGCTCTACATATCAACGTGCTATGAACTTGATCTTTCATGACTTGCTAGGAGTTATGCTAGAGGTCTACATAGATGATGTTGTAGTCAAATCGAATGCTATGGGGAACCATTTAACCGATTTGAGAGTTGCTTTTGATAGAATGTGTTAGTATGGCTTAAAAATGAACCTGCTCAAGTGTGCTTTTGGCGTGTCAGTGGGCATGTTCTTAGGATTCATGATTCATGAAAGATGTATTGAGATTGATCCTAAGAGGCTTGAGAAGATTAAGAACTTTGAAGTGCCGACATGCAAGAGAGATATGCCAAAGTTGCTAGGCAAGGTTAATTATCTGTGCTGCTTTATATCTAACTTGTCTGGAAAGATTGATGCTTTTGTACCCATACTTCGGCTAAATAACGAAGCCGAATTCACTTGGGGGGCAAGTCAGCAACACACTTTTGAGAAGATTAAGGAGTTCTTGTCATCGCCGCATGTGGTAAGAGCACTGAAAGCCGGGACTCTATTCTGGCTTTACGTTGCCGCAGAAGATAGTGTGATAGGAGCTGTGTTAACTCAGGAGGTGGAAGGAAAAGAGTACGTCATCACATTCTTGAGTCGCCGCCTACTGGATGCCGAGACAAGGTATGCATTTTTAGAGCGTTTATGTTTGTCACTTTATTATGCATGTACAAAATTTTGCCACTATCTTCTATCTGCACATGTATTGTTACTTGTCAAACTGATGTTATAAAGTACATTTTGCAAAAGCCAATTTTATGTGAGAGAATCAAAAAGTGGCTTATGCTTTGATTGAGTATGATTTGGCTTATGAACCTCTAAAAGCTATGAAAGGCCAAGTTGTCACAAATTTTATAGTTGATCACTATATATATGTCAATTGGAGTAGTGATACTGCATTGATTGAGGTAATATCATGGAAACTTTACTTCGATGGTTCATCTTGCAAGAATAGACAAGGTGTTGGAGTTGTGCTCATATCACCTAGTGGTATGAGTTTCGAGACCTCAGCCCATTTAGAATTTCCTTGTACTAATAATCAAGCCGAATATGAAGCTCTGTTGCTAGGACTTGAATTGTTAAGCTCCATGGGTGTTAATATGTTCATGCATATGGTGATTCATTATTAGTAGTTCACAAGTAGCTAAACTTTCTCAATGTTTTAATGGTTTGCTAAATAGTTACTTGGATAAATGTCTGGACATAATTACTACTCTTGATGATTTTGAGATTTCACATGTGTCTAGAGAAGTCAATTCAGTAGCAAATGACTTGGCTCAACAAGCATCTAGTTACCAAATTAAAAGAGGTAAATTTTTCGCACAAGAAAAAACGATACTTGACTTTATTTTTGTACCTGAGTCAGAACACATCGTTCTGACCGACCTGACATGGCCGGTCCGACCGCAGGTGTCTGATCGGTCTGACCGCCCTATGCCAGCCATCCGGCAACGACCGGTTTGACTGGTCCTCTATGGTCGGTCTGTCTGCCTTGTGTCAGGAGGCTTCGAAGCACGGGGGGCAGGTCCAAATTTATGAGTCGAACGCCAATTCAAATGAGGATTTGGCGAGTACTTCAGGAAATCACAAGGATGATTGGAGAACTCCAATTATTTAATATTTGAGGGATCCTAGTAAGTAGGTTGATTGGAAAGTTCGGCGGCAGGCATTTAAATTTGTATTACTCGACGATGAGTTGTATCGCCAAACTATTTATGGAGTACTTTTGAGATGTTTGAATGTCGATCAGTCTAGACTTGTTGTGGGTGAAGTGTATGAAGGTCTTTGTGGTACTCATCAGTCGGCCCAGAAAATGAGTTGTATGCTCAAAAGAGTGGTTTTTATTGGCCAATTATGACTGAGGACTGTTTTAAGTATTATAGAGGATGTGAAGCTTGTCAAAGGTTTGGTAATATTCAGCATGCTCCTCCATCTTTACTTAATCCTATTATCATACCATGGCTGTTCTGAGGTTGGGCCTTAGACTTCATCGGCCAAATTTATCCTTCCTCTTCAAAAGGGCATCGGTTCGTGTTGATGGATATAGATTACTTCACCAAGTGGATCGAGGTCGTACCTCTCAAGAATATGACACAAAACGAGGTAATTGATTTCATCTTGAAGCACATTATACATAGATTTGGTATTCCCCAAACTCTTACTAAAATCAGGGGGCTTCATTTGTTTCTAAAGAAGTATGTAATTTTATCGAATCTTATGGTATAAAGTTGATAAACTCTTCACCATACTATGCTCAGGCTGAGTCTAGTAATAAAACTGTGATTAAGCTCATTAAAAAAAGATTGAAGAGTTTCCTAAAAGGTGGCATGAAGAGCTTTCTGAGGCATTATGAGCATATAGAGTTGCAAAGCATGGTGCCACCAAAGTAAGTCCATACGATTTGGTGTATGGACAAGAAGCCATTTTACCCATGGAGATGAATCTTGGCTCATTAAGGTTGCTTAAGTAAGATGGATTATTGGTCGATGAGTATAAAACTCTTTTGAAGGATAATTTAGAAGAGGTGACCAATAAGAGGTTAAGAGCTCTAGAGGCAATAGAAAGAGAAAAAATAAGAGTGGCTAGAGCTTATAACAAGAAGGTGAGAGCAAAATCGTTTCAAGTTGGTGACTTGGTTTGGAATACGATTTTTCCTTTAGCCACTAAGATCCCAAAATTTGGTAAATGGTCGCCAAGTTGGGAAGGTACTTTTAGAGTTGTTGAAATCGCTCCAGGTAATGCATATTTGCTAGAGTCTCTACAAGGAGAGCGATTTCATAGGGCTTTGAATGGTAGGTATTTGAAAAGTACTTCCCAAGTGTGTGGAAAACGCTTGAAGTGTCGAAAAGCCGATATAAAGCATATCGCCCTTAACTCATTGTGCTTTTGGCTCACTAAAGTTTGCCAAAACGCAGGGGGCATGTGTTGATGGGAAAAAATGGCATTAATGGTCAAAATTATCAAAATATCTCTTTTTGGTAGTTTTACCGAAAATATGCCGAGACCTAGCAAAGGCTGGTCCAATCGGCCATGTAGGCCCGGTTAGACCGGCCATATGGGTCCGATCAGACCGGCCCAACTGGAATCTGATTCAGATTAGCTGATTTCAGGTCTATTTTATCACTAATTAATTATTGATGACTTGGAACCGTGTCTAACTCATATTAGAGCCTAGGAACTCATGACCAACCTCTATAAATAGAGACAAGGCCGATTCAAGTAAGCCCCCCAAAACCCTAATAGATCCAATCTATTATTCCTTGAATTGTACCTTTACTTTTCAATTTACTTTCTTTCCCTAGCTTCAATTCAACACATCCATCTTTGTGGGTTTGCACTATAAGCGCTCCGTCCGCCGCGTCGTAATCATGGTAAGTCCTGGCCGAATTACTTTGATCTCTTGATATTTTTTGCAGTATTTTCATCCCATCTTTGTCCTCCAAGAATTTTGGATTCATATACCCATTGCAAGACGATCGCCGGAGTCCTAGAGATCACTTTCCAGGGACTATCGGTCTGACCGGCGGTGTTGCCCCGGTCCGACTAGCCCATGCCGCGCCGTCACCTGATGCGTCGGCATGCTGCTGTCCAACCGACAGCCTAAGGCCGGTCTTACCGGGCTTCGCACGAGGCTTCGGGAGCACGTCGCACCGGCGCTGGAGTCCCCCTTTGGGTTCATTGCACTTGTCCGGTCCGACCGGAGGCTCCTCCTTGATTCGACCGATAGGAGGCCGAGGGCCTGAGATCTATTCGTACTGCACCCTTCGGCTCGATCGGAGTTTGGCCTCCGGTCTAACCGACTAAAGGATCGAAGTCCCCCTTCGGATCCCTTCGGGATTTTTCACGCACTAGATGCCGAAGGACCCCTTCAGCAATACTCTCCACACCATCGGTCAGACCGATGGTGCGCCTAGGTCGGTCCGACCATTCATTGTGCCATGGTCCAACCGACCCTGTTTTGGCCAGTGTGGTTTTATTACTTTTCTCACACATCGGTTAATTGAATAATTTCATATTAATATTATTTGATTGCCTGGTGACTCCGTTATTTCCTCACCACTGTTTGAGGATCGTCGGAATGCGGTGTCGGTGTTGCGTTACTGTTGGACCAGAAACGACAACTAGAGGGGGTGAATGTGAGCTTTTAAAATTTTAGACTAAAAATAGCCTTCTGTTTAATTCTGTCTTCTGCGAAACATGCTTCGAACACACCCTTCGAAGTTCTCGTTCGGAGGTATTTCACAACTCCGAAATTAGGCTTCGCAAGGAGCAAAAGTTCAAAGTCAAGAAGACTTCGCTCCACTCACAACTCCGAAAATTCTCTGCTAAGTCAGTGCAGGCTCCGCACACTAGGTGTCTTCGAGCAGACTTCGCACTTCACCCTTCGCAAGAGCAGACTTCCCTCTGAGGACTTCGACCAAACACTCAGCGCTAACAACTGGTACTAGGCTTCGTACTTCGAAGGTCTAAATGCACACAGAACACACTTCGCCAAGGACTTCGACAAGGGAAGAACATGGGCTTCGATTTAACCCAAGAACAGTGCTTCGCTAGTAATCAAAGAGGTCTAGCCTCCAGTTTACACAGAGCGAACAGACATTGAAAAACACACACTTCACATGAACCGACCTCTCACACACTTCTCCAGAAGAGATTCAGTGCACAAACTCAACCTAGAAGAAGATGGTGCACAGAGAAATCAAAACATGCAGTGCAAAGTAGGCATACAAGTTCAAACAATAAATGAAAATAGAATCAAGTTTCTTTGCTTGAACAGGGAACACAAAATGAACTCACAGGATGAACACAGAGTATGTGGCGGCTAGCACATGAGCTCAAAAATGGCTGCTCAAAGTGTTCATGTGGCCTAGCTAGTCTCCACTATTTATAGGCACTATTTAGCCCTGTAAATAGACTACTTTACCCCTAGGGTTTACACTGTTTTTGTCTCATCAGAACAGGGGGGGCAACTGGTAGTCTACTTTATTTAGAGGCTTCTTTTGTCAGCTTCGCAGAGGAGACAGCATCAGCTTTTGCAGAGCAGACATGGTTAGCCTTTGCAGTCTTGGAGTCTTCTGAAGCCCCCCTTCGCACGCGAGGGGTGCGGTAGCTTCGGTGAGAATCCTTGAGCCTGACGGCCTTCACTTCACCGAAGTCAGCCTTTGATACAGTGACGGTTTTGAGCCGAAGCCATCAAAGCCCTTGGGCCTTCGCACCAACACCTCTGGAGTGGACCACCACGGCTTCATAGCTTCTCCCAGCTCGAACTCCGTCAGCCCGTGTACCGAAGCCATGCCTGACCGAAGTACCTCAAGTCAGTCACACTCCGAAGCCCCACCTTCAGAGTACCACCCTTCGAAGTCCCTCCTTCGTCCAAGGCCTCCGCATGAAGCATTCCATGAGCACTTCATCGCAGTGTCTCTCCCCGAGCACACTCCTCGACGAACCTCACTTGGACCATGCCTTCGATGCACCTCGACTTCTGAGACCTTCGTTGGGTATACCTTCGAGTGCCTCTCTTCGGAGCACACTTCGAATGCCTTGCCTCATTGCTGAGCACTTGTCCGCCATACTCCAAAGATACTCCATTCGGAGTACCCTTCGTAGTGCCTCGCCTCCGAGGACTTCATCTCGGAGTACCTTCACCTCGAGTCATGCTCCGCACTCTCTACCTTTGTCTGGCGCACCTCGACCCGAGGTCCGACCTCGACCCCTTGGCAGCCTTCGTGACCGAGCTCCCCGCTCGCCTAGCATCAAGCCTCCCTCTTGACCCAGGTTCACCTGTTGCGAACCGTCCGTCGCCTCCGAAGTCAACTGCGCATCACAGACAAATAGACAAGTGTATCCAGTACCCCGGAGACCACTCCGGGTAAGCAACCTTCGATACACACTCCGGTATACCGCCCAAAATACCGAACCCTTTGGTACAACCCAATTATCGTGTACTGTCGGACCCCTCCGATAGGCACACTCCGCTGCAACAGCTGCAGCAGCCAGAACCCACCGAACCCTTTGGTGAATCAACCTTCGAACCCCTTTGGAGGGACCCCTTCGAATCAGAGGATAAATATGTCAATCACTCATCACAGACTCCGAAACCAACCCTTGGTTTCTCAATCTCCCCCTTGATGAGTGCATTGACAACCAAATTCAAGTTCAAGAAAATTTGAAGAATTTCAGCACACAAGTGACCATAAAATTCAGAAACGAGCCAGTCCATGTCACTTGACAAAATAATTTTCCTCCCCCTTTTCAGAAGAGTAAAAGCCCCTTCGGCAAAACTTTCCCTTTGCAAGATAAATCTCCCGTGAGTTATTTTACCCCCTTGCTACAGATAACTCAAAAATTTCTCACCCTTTGGCAATGCAAGCATCAAGGAGCATTTTAACAGATGCAAAGCTTCGAAAGGGCAGAATTGTAAAGACATATAAAGCAAAAATATGCCAACATTAATACCAATTTTCATGTGCTCAGCTCAATTTAACATTCTCTAAAAACATGATGACACATGTGATTTATCATTTTGAAATAAAAGCACCACCACTCAATCAAGGTAACTAGGCAAGTAAAAACAAGGACTGCGCAAAGCTAGTCAATTTCTACTCTAGACAGACAAGTCCAGTTCAAGTGGAGCATGAAAGCAATCTTGATGAACAATGAATTTTTGTTATTTTTTTTGTTAGAATGCCAGGGGTTATTTGTTTGTCTACCTTATACTTTCCAATCAGGCCAAGCCTAGGCACGAAAGCCATCAGAAGCTTAAGGCGGTGATTTGGCATGCACTACACTATCCCAGTTTAGACCAATGTGCAATGGTAAGCAGTCTAGAATAGAGTAGTGCGACAAACAAACCCACCTGGATCTTTTTGCTTTGAAGCTTGCAAATCATGGATCTTTGGAATTTTTGATTAAGTGAACAAATTGTTTATCACTTGATGAATATCCATGAGTAAGTAGAACAATTTTTCAAGTTGCAATGTTTAGCATCCAGAGAAAAGGAGTCTTGCTATCAAGCAGATAAAAGATAGCTAAAGCAGTCCTGCCTAAACATGCTAGATTCAAGACTAAGCAGTGAGCATGATTTGATTTTGGAAAGAAGAATCATGCACATAATGTTTCAGACATATTAAATAGAGCTGAGCTGACATGATTTCATGAATTAAAATCAGGCATATAAGTGCAAGAGATGTAAATGCAATTTCACACACAATGAGTATATGCAAGACAATTCAAATCGGCTCCCCCACACAAAATGTCGTAAGGGTGACAAACACCAAGTTCCCCACGCAAGTAGGCAAAACGAGAAGCATCGAGGGGTTTTGTGAAAATATCGGCTAGTTGGTGTTGGGTATCAACATATTGAAGTTCAATATCACCCTTCTCATTATGATCTCTAAGAAAATGATAACGCACATCAATGTGTTTGGTTTTGGAATGCTGAATCGGGTTGTTTGCAATACAAATAGCACTAGTGTTATCACAGAAAAGTGGAACACTCTTATAATCTAACCCAAAATCCCACAAAGTGGAAACCATCCACAAAATCTGAGAGCAACAGCTAGCTGCAGCAACATATTCGGCCTCAGCTGTCGATTGTGCAACACTAGACTATTTGTGGGAAGACCAGCAAACCAGTGAAGTACCCAGAAAATGACAAGTACTAGAGGTACTTTTCCTATCAATCCTACCACCCAGCAAAGTCTGCATCGGAATAACCTCGAAGACACAAAGAGGAAGACGCAGAATACCAAATGCCAAATTCGAGGGTGTGTTTGAGATACCTAAGAATGTGCTTTACCGCTTGCTGGTACGAAGCACAGGGTGAAGCGTGAAAATGAGCGCATATACACACTGCGAAGTGTATGTCCGGTTTCGTAGCAGTCAAGTAGAGGAGGGAGCCAATCATGCTTCGGAACTACTTCTGATCTACGGCTTCTCCATCCTCATTAGGATCCAATACTACAAATGTAGCCATTGGAGTGGCGAGGGGCTTCGCATCAGCCATGTCGAATTTCTTGAGCAGGTCCTTGGTGTACTTCGTCTGGTGGACAAAAGTACCTTGTTTGCTTTACTTGATTTGCAAACCAAGGAAAAAAGTGAGTTCGCCCATCATGGACATCTCGAACTCCCTGCTCATGGCATCTGCAAACTCGGCAACCAAACCATGAGAAGAGCCACCAAAGATGATATCATCCACATAAATCTGGACTAGGAGGAAAGCTTTGCCATGATTGAGAGTGAACAGTGTTTTATCAACATATCCCATCAAATACACCCGCTCAAGTAGAAAAGACTTAAGTCTATCATACCATGCCCGAGGGGCCTGCTTGAGTCCATAAAGAGCCTTATGAAGTTTAAGTACTTTATGTGGGTATTTGGAGTTTTCAAAACCAGGGGCTTGTTTTACATAAACATCTTCGCCAACTTGTTTTACATGAACATGGTGTGGAGCCTCACGGCGGGATGTAGTCTCCCCCTCAACTTGTGCGTTGGAGTGGTCCAAGATGACTGATGTCGAGGTAGTTGCTTCGGGACCTTGTGCCGAAGTGGTCGAAGCGGGGTCGGCTTCAGGGGTTGATGTCGACGGTAGTAGGGGTTCATCCTCGAAATCTCCGGGATCTTCTTCTTCGAAGATGGTCTGCTCCATGTCGTGTTCACTTGCATGTTCAAACGTGGAACTAACAGAGGGGGTTGATTCATCAAAAGTCACATCACATGACTCGATGATAGTGTTAGTCTCCAAATTGTAAACACGATAAGAATGTCCATGAGTAGTGTAACCTAGAAAGATCCCGTCAGAAGAACGCGACTTAAATTTGTCCAAATTTCCATATTTTAGGATAAAGCAACGACAGCCAAAAACTCGAAGATGAGTAACCTTGGGCTGTCTCCCAAAACGTAGCTCATAAGATGTTAAGTTCAAAATTGAGCGCAAGAAAATTCGGTTTGAGATATAACAAGCAGTGTTCATGGCCTCAGCCCAGAATTTCCTAGGAGTCCTGTGCTCATCGAGCATCGTCCTAGCCATCTTAACCAAAGTGTGGTTCTTTCTCTGAACAACACCATTTTGTTGAGGAACCCGCAGAGCATAAAATTGATGTTCTATGCCATGCTCCATACAAAATTCAACAAAGAGACTATTCTTGAACTCAGTGCCATTATCACTTCGAATGAATTTCAATGCACCCGGGAGTTCAATGAAAAGTCTCAAAGCCAAGCTCCGAAAGTGTGAAAACACTTCATCCTTGCTGTCAAGAAAAAAGACCCAAGAGTAGCGAGATAAATCGTCGACAATGACTAACACATACCACTTGCCACCTAAAGAACTAACACGAGAAGGACCTACAGTGTCCATGTGGAGAAGTTCTCTGGGTTGTTCAGTCATCACCGTGGTGATTGGTGAGTGCGAAGCGGCAATCATTTTTCCATGTCGACATGGAGCGCAAACTAAATTCTTCTCAAACTTGATCTTGGGCAATCCTCGGATCAGACCTAGGGCACTCAGACGAGCAAGCAACTCAAAGCTCATATGCCCTAGTCTCCTATGCCACTTCCAAAGCTTAGAAGTCGAATGTGCAACAAGACAGTGAGAAGAACTAGATGACTCAGAAAAATCAGCTCCGAAAACTCTCCCAACTCTAAAGATCTTACAAACCACAACGCCATCAGAATTGAGTACTTGCGAAGTATCACGATGGAATCGCACTTCGAAGCCCTCATCAAGCAATTGAGATACAGAAAGCAAATTGTATCCCAAGTTTTCAACCAAAGCAACATCTTTGAGAGTGAAATTCGAGTTAATTCTTACCACAACTTTACCTTTCACTCTACTCCTTTGATTGTTGCCGAAGGTGATATGTTCCTTTTTCTTGGTTGTGGTGAGGCTGGAGAACCATGTTGCATCTCCAGTCATGTGGCGCGAACAACCGGAGTCCATGATCCATGTGCCCTCCAGGCCTCGATCTGGCATCTACACATGATAAGAAAATCTGGATCGCTCAGTGCTAGGGTGAGTGAATACATGACGAGGCATCCATCACTAAGTGATACGAGTAGTAGGCATAGTAAAAATAGACCGTCCACGCATAGGATAATCAGAATGATGCAACGTGCAAGGTCTACCTACAAGCTGGGACCCAGATGCATGACGAGGTATCCTACTCTGTCGAGGAACAAAGCTACTCGCCCAGGATCTACCACCATATGGAACATAGTGAACACCTCGAGGAGCAAAACCTCTCCGAGAAGTATGAGGAGCCTCGAAAACAGGACGTGAGTACAACTCAGACTCATGCATACCTCGAGATGGGTAATGCATGTCCTGGAAACTCATCGCCTGAGAGCGTCGCTCATCCTTCATGCGACGAAAACAGAACCCAACTAGATGACCCACCCACTGACAGTAGGAACAATGAAAAACTCTCCTAGGGGCACTCTCATGGGTCATAGGAGCAACTCTCACAGGCTCCTTGGGCTTCTGCTGAGTGGTTTTCTTGGGAGGAATTTTCTTTGCAGGAGGAATGGTTTTCTTTAGGGTTTGGGTAGGCCTTTTGGCTGATGGAGTGTCTAACAGAGCTCTCTATTTCTCTAAGGTAGTGGGTGAGGTAAAAACAATTTTGTTTACACTGTCTAAAGGAATCCTCTCAAAACCCAATCCTAGAGCTAACCCTGCTCTGTCAGCACACATCTTGGTTTTGGCCAAGAGCAAGTCCATCCCACCCTTTCCCTCAGTGCATTTGTTAACCACAGAAAGAAGGTATTAATTTTCAGTCATAAGGTTTTTAGCTCGCTCTCTAACAGTGCCTAGCTGGTCCTTAAGGGTTATGCAAGTGTCACACATAGGTTGCACATCCTTAGAACTACCGGTCCTCTCCAATCTAACCTCTAAATCCTGAACATGCTTATTATGTAAATTAATGCTCTCACGTAATAAGGGGCAGTTCATGCATTCAATTATATCATGAGGACTAGAATCAACTATCAAAAGCTGCTTCTGTGCAGTCTCAAGCTCAGAAAGAGTTTGAGCATGCACAGAACGCAACTGAGTAAGCTCACCCATGACAACAGTGCAAGATTCACATTCAGCATCATTAACCCTAGACTTGAGCATGGCATAATCAGTAGAAACAGATTCTAGCCTAAGTCTAAGGTCTTTTCTATCTCTAGCGGCTTGCACAAGTAATCTATCCTGACCAAGAACTACTCCATTCAGTTCATCTAATTTAATTGAAAGCTGGACATAGGATAGAGGTACCTCAGATGAGTCAAGTTCATCACCGTTATGATCGCTGTCGGCCATGAAGCAAAGGCCGGTGAAATCTCGTCCCTTCTTGTCCTTCTTCTCTTCCTTCCTTAAGGATTCCTCATCCTCATCAGAGCTCGACTCCTCAGTTGAGGAAGTGTCGATGTCACTGAGAGCAGCAACAAAGGCTCTAGAAGTGGCTTTGGCTACCCTCTTAGCCACCTTGCCGCGCATGCCCTTCAAAAAGGGTTTCCTCTCCTTTTTGTGGTATTTGGGGCGCTCACTCTCATCTCTCTTCATGAGTTTAGGACAATTTTCCTTGATGTGAGAAGTGTCGCCACACTCAACACAACCACTAAAACCACCTCTCCTCTGATCCCATCTCTCATGGTGAAAACGGGTGAACCTTCTGGCAATGAGAGCAAGCTAATCATCATCCAGAGTATCCACCTGCTCCTTAGTGACGGAGACCAGGGAGGACAAAGCAAAACCATCTGCAAGAACACAAGTGCCTGATGTGCTTGGTTCTGCAGTGGTGCCACAGCTAGTGCTAGAAACTAGTGCCAATGGCTGTGGCAAAGAGTTCCTATGCACTGCAAGAGATGTCTTGGCAATCTTTGTGGACTTTAGCTTGCTAAAGAGCTCATCACAGGTCAATGTGTCGTAACCTGCAGACTCCTCAATGCTGGATATCTTCACTTCCCATATGATACGAGAAAGAGCATAGAGAAGCTTGATAGCCCTATCATGATCATTGTAAGCAAGCATCCCGTTGGACCGCAAGTTACTCACTATCGCATCAAAGCGAGAAAACATAACATATATAAATTCACCAGGTGCCTGCACAAACAGCTGTAGGACAGAAAGTAGCGACCAGAGGGGGGTGAATGGGCGCCTAAAAAAATTCTTTCAAATCAATGGCCTCCTCCCAATACCCAACGCACCTCAAAAGACCAAGCAGCAAAGCATGAACAGATTGCCTAAGTCTAAAGGCATCTAGCCTAGAAGCAACTGATGTTAAAAAACAGGGAAACACCAATACAGTGCCAATAGACAGATGAACAAAATATTCAAGACATGGCAGATCAAACTTCTCAGTAAAATAGTTTAAGTACACATGGAATGAGATGAGAAGTTACTATTCAAAATCTGTCTCCTGTTTGAAACTTGGCGAAGCCTGCTTCGCTGTGTCGAAGCCTGCTTCGCAGTGTCGAAGTCTGCTACGCAGTGTCGAAGCCTGCTTCGAAGGTCAGTGCCGAAGTTTGGAGAAGGCTGTTGTGAAAGTGCCGAAGGTTTGTTGTCTATCCTAGTTCGAGTGCGACTGAGAGCGAAGTATGCTTCGAAGCGAAGTATAACAGTGTCGAAGCTTGCTTCGAACAGTGTACTTCGAAGCCTAGACTTCGATTAGAAAGGTTCGAACAAGCTCACAGAAAAGCAACCTCCGAAAGATAGGCGAAGCCAAACACACGACAGCAAGATGAAATCGAAGCCTATACGCAACCTTTGAAGCTAGGTTGGTCGAGGTATGACAACCGAAGTTGAGACCTTCGCTCCGAGGGTTAACTTCGAAAAACAAGCTCCGGACTTACACACTGTGACCTTCAAAAATGACAGCAAGAAGGAACTCACGTCGAGCGAAGTCTACCAGAGAGACAAGTTTCGAAGCTAACTTTGAAGCCTGTCGAAGTATTGACTTTGAACAGCTCAAGACAGAGAACACCTTCGCAAAGACCGTCGAAGTATGTCAAGCTGACAAACAACACGCAACGTACTTCGAAGCTAGAAACACAGTACACAAAGTGAAGTCGAAGTTCAAGCGAAGCCCTCGAGGATGTCAGATCGAAGCCTGCCTCACGGAGCTGAGGGACTTCGAACAGAGAAAAGGGGCTTCGCCAGAAACAACCAGAAAAGGGACTTTGGTCCTGTCAACTCGATCAAAAAGCTACGCAGGAAAAAGCAAGCCTAGAGTACTAGAGTATTGTTGCTACAGCGAGTAGGTACTACTTGCTACAGGCAAGAACTAGTACTCCTCACGTGAAGAACAGAAGTAACAGAAGCACAAAAACGCTCAGAATAAAAACAGCCACACGTTGTTCGAAGCATTAAAACCACACATATCACTGCACACCGAATGTCTTGAATAGAGAATAACTCATCTCAGCGTTATGAACAACAGGGATGGAAATGGCGTGAGCAGAAGCCTGGCGGTGCACAAACAAGAGAGAGAATGCAGGAAACAAAATGACCCAATGGATTAAAAAGTGAATTCTGGAAGGGTGACCTAACCCTAGGGATTGGGGCCCTATTTATAGGCTGCCCAACACTTAGGAATATTCCACCAGCCCCTTAGGGTTTTTTATAGACGCTGAAATAAAGGAAAAGACTAAACTACCCTTAGGATTTTTTTACAGACTCGACTGACTGACTGTGGGCCTAGAGATATAGATGACTTATCCGGAAGCTAAGCTTTCGTAGCGACTACGGCTTCTCTTCTGGACAGTTCGATACAAGATCAGCGGTTGTCAGTTTTGCGCCGTAACTGACAGAGCCTCCACCGACTTTGCACCAGGTACCCAGATTGGGCCGGCCCGATTCCGCAGCTCTCTCAGCCTGGCAATCACTCACCGCCCGTGTACCTGAGTCAATCCTGGTCAACAGCCCAATGGGTCTTCTGCTGCTCCTAGCCCATGTACCCGGATTGGGCCAGCCCGACTTCGCAGCTCTCTCAGCTCGACAGTCACTCGCTGCCCGTGTACCTGAATCACACGCGGCCCATGAAACAACAGATCTCCTCTCTTCCTCTGTCCTCTTTGACTATCGTTGATAATGACTCATCACATCTGGAGCCATGAGGCCCACGCTATTCAGCATGGCTCCTCAATCTCCCCCTTGATGAGTGCATTGTCAACACTTTACTTCTTCAGTTCTTCAGTACCTGCAAACAAATGTGGAAACATGAAAACAAAGCACAAGAAAACAAAGAAGAAGAAAATAAAGTAAAAGTTTAACCCTAATGACCAAAAGCCGAACAAAAGCAAGAAAGGGGTCATTATGGTTAACCAAAGGTAAAAGCTCAAAATGAGTGCGATCTCAGAAACAACAACAAGGATATCAAAAGAGTAAGAAACAAATCCCAGAGAAAGCCAAAACTCCCCCTAGAACTCTTATCCCAAAATTTCTCCCCCTTGTTGACAAGTGAACTCATCAAGCACTCAAAAGAGACACAGACTCCCCCTGAAATGCAACTCCCCCTCAAAATATGCAATGAATGCAACTAGGGTGCATGTGGAGTGTAGAAAGCATGCTTCTCAGATATGACTGACTGCAATTACAACATCTAACAGATACAGCAAAATACATACTGTCTAAGATACATGGCATGATCAGTGCAACAGATGATATCTAAAGAAAGTCATTAGCACGCATTTTTCAGTTTTTGCAAACAAAAGCATCACCATATTTTCCAGTTAACAAGCAAGGTAAAGCATGAGATGTATAAGCTAACTGATATCGACCAAGATAAGCATCATTCAAAACAACGTGCTTCAGCAAACTTGTTATCAATTCAATTTTCAGGCTTTTTCTTTTCTCTTTTTCATTTATGCCAGGGGTTATTTGCATGTCAAACCTTATGATGACCGACCAAGTCAAGCCTAGGCCAGATCTGGACCATCAGAAGCTTAAGACCCTAGTCTTGGCATACACTACATTGTCCTAGTTCATACCAAAGTGCTATGGTACACAGTCTAGAACAATGCAATGCGACAAAGCAAACCCACCTGGATCTTTGCAAGTAATGCATAAAGAGGCATGGAATTTTCATTTTTCTTGATTTTTCATCATTTTTATAGCACATTTCCATGTTTTAAAACAGAAAGATGTCCAAGTTGCATATCGGCATCTATGTGAGGAACGAGCTACAAGGCATATAACAGATAGCAAAAACACTCAGCCTACACATGCTAGTTACCAGAAGCAATGGTGATCATTTTTCAAGTTTAAAGCATAAAAGCCATGCATATGACAGATATCAGACATATCAAAGTGAACTGAACCAAAGCATGATCATTGACAAGTATTCAAAGCATGTACCAGCTAGAATAAGTAAAGCAGTCCAATCATATAACAGAAGCAAGCTTAAAAGTGTGATATGTGAATATGTATGATATGAACACACACAAAAAGACTCAAAAAAAGAGTAAAGAAGAAAGAAAACTGACGCAAAATATCCTAGAAAGGATACACAACACCTAAATCCCCTCGTAAACACTCAAAAGTAGACTGATCTAGGGGTTTGGTGAAAATGTCAGCTAACTGATGATGGGTATCAACATGAACAAGGTCAATGACACCTTTCTCATATTGATCCCACAGAAAGTGAAAGCACACATCAATATGTTTGGTTTTTCAATGGAGACAAGGGTTTTTCCCTACACTAATAGCACTGGTGCTGTCGCAAAACAATGGAACCCTGGTAGGAAAGAACAACCCAAAATCTCGCAGAGTGGAAATCATCCAAACCAACTGTGAGCAGCAGCTAGCAGCAGCTACATACTCAGCCTCAGTGGTCGAAAGAGCAACTCCAGATTGCTTTCGAGAAGACCAAGAAACAAGGGAAGAACCGAGAAACTGGCAAGTACCAGAAGTTGACTTGCGATCCAACCGGCACCCACCAAAGTCAGCGTCCGAAAAGCCAGATAAATCAAGAGATGATGATGCTGAATAGTAAAGACCAAGATCAGGCACATAAGTAAGATACCTGAAGATGTGCTTGACAGCCTGCCGATGAGACGCGCGTGGTGAAGACTGAAAACGCGCGCAAAGTCCCACGACGAACTGAATGTCTGGTCTTATCGCCGTTAAGTACAATAGTGAATCAATCATCCCTCGAAACTCTCTCTCATTGACCTTGACGCCGCTCTCGTCCTTGTACAGGCCCCCAGACATACCCATTGGGGTCATCTGAGGCTTCAGCTCTCCACCTAAGTCGAACTTCTTCAGCATGTCTCTAGTATACTTACCCTGGTGGATGAAGGTGCCGTCCTTGGTCTGCTTGATCTGGAGCCCTAAGAAGTACTTGAGATCACCCATGAGGCTCATCTCAAACTCACTGTGCATCTGCTCAGAGAACTTGGACACAAGAGAATCAGTAGTACCGCCAAAAATAATATCGTCCACGTAAATCTGAGCAACCAAGAAATCTGAAGCAACTCTGAGCAAAAAGAGAGTCTTATCCACCGAACCCATCACAAAGCCCTTCCCCAACAAAATTGCTTTAACCGGTCATACCAAGCCCTGGGGGATTGCTTCAACCCGTATAAAGGCTTCTACAGCTTAAAAACATGTCGAGGAAACTTAGGGTTCTCAAAACCGGGGTGCTGCCTAACATAAACTTCCTCCTCTATGAACCCATTCAGAAAAGCACTCTTAACGTCCATTTGAAAAAGCTTAAAACCCTTCGAAGCAGCAAAAGCTAAGAGAATGCGAATGGACTCAAGACGGGCAACAGGAGCGAAAATTTCTTCAAAATCAATACCCTCCTTCTGGCAAAAACCCTGAGCAACTAATCGAGCCTTGTTGCGCACCACAACCCGTCTTCACCTTGTTTGTTCTTGAACACCCACTTGGTGCCTATGGGGTTGCATCCTGGTGGTGGCTCAACTAGTGTCCAAACCCGATTACGGACAAAATTCTCAAGATCTTCTTGCATGGCGTTAATCCAATTAGAATCAGAAGAGCATGAGAAACGTCTCTGGGCTCAAAAGATGCAACAAAAGCAGATTCAGCAAACACAGCAAGAGAGTTACCAGATGAACGCAAAGTCCTCTCAATCAAATCACCGATGATGAGCTCTGAGGGGTGATCACGCTGAACTGCTCGGGTTCCCTGGTGATCTGAAGTCACCTCACTGGAGTCAGTAGCTGGCACCTCTAGACTCGACTGAGGGGGCTCGATCGAAGTGGAAGAAGTGATCAGAGGTCCGCCCTCGTCCTCAGTCAAAGTCTCAGAAGGTGTGGGCTCTGCAGGGGGTGCAGAAGGCCTACCCTCATTAGCAGCTGGAGTATCCTCATCTTCCTTGAAGATGGACTCTCCGAGCTCACGATCAGAAGGCTCAAAAGAAGGAGTCAAAGAAGGCAAGGACTCATCAAATGAAACCTCACAAGTCTCGACAAGCAGCTGGGATTCGAGGTTCCAAACATGGAAGCCTCGAGAATGCAAAGAGTAGCCAAGAAAAACACTGTCCCAGCAATGAGACTCAAACTTGTCCAAATGTACTCCCTTCTTGAGCACAAAGCACTTGCAGCCGAACGCTCGCAAGTGGCTCACCTTGGGCTGTCTGCCAAACCGCAACTCATATGAGGTCTTACCTAGGTAAGCTCTAAGAAAAATGCGGTTGGCCAGATAGCAAGCCGTGTTCATGGCTTCAGCCCAAAAACGCCTATGAGTCATGTGCTCATCGAGCATCGTCCTGGCCATCTCGACTAGCGTGCAGTTCTTTCGTTCCACAACGCCATTCTGTGGGGGAGTGTAAGGAGAAGAAAACTGATGGTCCAGACCCTGATCAATACAGAAGCTGACGAACTGAGAGTTCTTGAACTCAGAGCCGTTGTTGGAGAGAATTGCTCGCATCCGACCATTGTTCTCATTCTTCAGCTTCAAAATCAGGTCATGAATAAACTGAAACGTTTCATCCTTAGACTCCAAAATAAAACCCACGAGAATCGAGAAAAGTCATCAACAATGACAAGTGCGTACCACTTCCCACCAACTGAACGTACCCGAGCTGGACCAACAGTGTCCAAGTGTAAAAGCTCACCCGGATACGAAGTCATCACCTGAGTCACAGGTGAGTGAGAAGCGGCAACCATTTTCCCATGACGACAGGGATGACAAACTAGATCTTTCTCCATTTTAAGCTTGGGCAGTCCTCGGATGAGGTCCATAGAGCTTAACCTGACTAGCAGATCAAAACTCAAATGACCTAGCCTCCTATGCCACTTCCAGAGCTCAGAAGAAGATCTAGCAATCAAGCAGCGAGAAGGGCCAAAAGATTAGAGAAGTCAATTCGAAAAACTTTACCGAATGGTAAAATGTGGCAAATCAAAGACCCTCTAGAATCAAACACAGAAGAATTACCCTTCTTAAAACGCACTTCCAAACCATCCTCAAGAAGTTGCGAAACAGAAATCAAATTGAAGTTCAAATTTTTAACCAAGGCAACATTCTTCAAAGATAAATGATCTGAAATGCGAATTGAGCCAATGCCACTTACTTTTCCTTGACCACTGTTCCCGAATGTGATGTACTCTTTGGAGCTCGGGGGAGTGAGACTGGAGAACCATCTGTGATGTCCCGTCATGTGGCGAGAGCATCCTGAGTCCATGATCCAAATGTCCTCTAGTCCCCGATCCTACACAATCAGTGGCTGTAAGTGGGAGCAAATGGTCCGGCACCAGGTTTAGCAAAAGAGCTAAACCAGTGTCGAGCCATCTGCTCAAAAGACAGAAAGCAGAAATCATCATGAGAAACCGTACCAAAACGCGGCTCAAAGCGCGGTCCTCGGTTCTGCCTAAAGCCTTGGCCACGAGGTCCAGGACCGTAGCCAAAATGGCTTGGAGCTCTCCCGGAACGACCACCACCAACTGGAGCACGGGCAAGAAAGCTGTCTCCTCTACCACCACCTACATGACGCGGCCTAGCCTCCAGCCTCTCCCCGCGTCGAGGAACACACAGCCTACCACCCTGCTGGTAGAACTGCTCCTGACCACCACGAGCTCTCTCTACTCTCTCAACCCACTTCCTCCTGAAGCAAAACTCCGCAAGATGCCCTTCTCTCTGACAATACTCACAATGATAGGTGGGCTTCTTGGGATGTGGTTGAGGCTTAGGGTTCTTGGGCTTAGTGGTGATTGGTGTTGTCTTCTTGGGCTGGGAGGGTCCAAGAAGAGAGTCTAGAGAAGTGTGGAGGTGTTTGGGCTTTGGAACCTAGATAGGTTTCTTGGGTGGAGCCTTGAGTGGTTCATGGATCACTCCATCCTTGGGCTGACAAGCCTAGAAGGACTCAGTGGAGTGAGTCTTAGGGTATCTCTGCTCAGGAGTCATTTTACTCCACTCCACTGCCCAGCTAATGGTACTCTCAAAGTCAGCCTTGGTGTAGGTGTAACCTACCCCAAACCAATCCTGTCTCTTGAACTGTTGGATCATCATGCCGAGTTGTGGCTCTCTGGCACTGATCCAACTCAGGATAGAACGGAGGTAAAAGTTCTCATTCTGAGAATCAGCTAGCTCCTCTCTCAAGGAAGCTAGAACCTCCACCTGAGACAAGCAGGTCTCACACTCGCTATCAACCTGGACAGACTTCTCGGCTTTCAGCTTGATCAACTCAAGTCTAAGAGACAGGCAATTCTCACAGACAGTGGGTGAAACTGACAATGTCTCAAGATCTAGCCTAGTCTGAGCAAGCTCAGCTCTCACTCTCTCCAAGTCCCCCAAATGCTCATCGCCCTTGGTTTTCAGCTCAACTAAAACAGCTAGATGAGATGGGCAATCAACACAGGATGCGACGACAGTGGCTTGAGCATCTTTCAGCTCCAGCTGAGCGCTTTCAAGCTCAGTGGCCAAAGCGTCCCTCTCATCAACCCTTTCTATGTACATGGACTTCAGAGTCGACAGGTCACACAGAAGCACCTCACACTTCGGGCACTCATTGCTATCACCCAAGCAAGGGGAAGAAGATAGACTCTCAATTCTGCCATTGGCCACGGCAAGCTCACTTTCTAACTCATCTATCCTCTTCTTGGCCCCCCTAAGCAGTTTTTCCCGATATTTTAACTCCTGACGATTGCTCTCAAGTAAATCAACGATTTCGCGTTCATAGGATGATACCTTTTCGTTGTCGTCATCGTCGGAGTCATCAGAGGAGCTCTTTTCTTCCTTATCCCCAAGAGCCATTGAGCAGAAGCTCTTGCGGGATCTTCGGCGCTGATGTGAGTGGCTCTTCGGTCTGTCCCCGAAGGCCATGAAGCAGAGGCCCGCCGGATCGTCCTTGTCCTTCCCCTTCCTGATGATGATCTCCTCATCGCTTGAGCTCTATGAAGAGGAAGATGACGTGGACTGCTTGGAGTAGCTCTTCTCCATCTCGGCGAAGAAGGCCTTTTCGCGCTTCTTGTTCTCTCGCCGGTAGTCCTTCAGGGCCTTCTTGAAGAATCTGGTATTCGGCTTGCCCTTGTTGAAGGAAGAGCTGTCGTGCTTGCCGGAGTCGTGGAAGCCACCACCGGTGCCCTTCTTGTGTCCATTGCGCTTGGGGCAGTCGGCGATGAAGTGTCCTGGATCACCACACTCAAAACACCCGGATTTTGTGCCGTGTCTTTTGAACATTCTCTTGTCATAGACACGACGCACTCGGTTGTTAAAAAGAAACAGATCATCATCTCCCAAAGACTCAAGCTGATCCTCAGTGATAGACATCAAAGAGAAACCAGCACAACTCATAGCAGAGGGATCAACAGAAGGTGTAGCAAGGGTCAGGGACTTTGATCCAGAGCCAGTGAGATTTGATCTCAGCTGGATATCAACCTCAGTGGCCTTCAACTTGCTAAACAACTTAGAAATGGTCAAGGTATCATAAGAAGTGCTCTCAACGATAGAGGACACCTTGATCTCCCAGATCTTTGGGTCCAAGGTATGGAGAACCTTGAGCGCCTGCTCGTGATCTGAGACTAACTGAGCACCCTCAGCCTTGTTGTCCCGAAGCTTGTTAATGATCGATTGAAAACGACCAAACAACGCTTCAACAGATTCACCCGGCTTTTGTGTGAAGTTCTCATACTCACGCCGGTAGGTCTGATAGAGTTGAGCCTTGACCTGGGCTGTCCCTTCATGGTGTGCCTTGAGGGTAGCCCAGATCTCTCTCGTACTGGAGAGATGACTCAAACGCTCAAACTCAGTGGGACCTAAACCAGAGAACAAAATGTTCACAGCTTTACTATTGCTCAGATGCTGGGCAATGATACCAGGAGTACCATGCTCAGCAACCGGCAATATAACAAACGTATCGTGAACACAAATGTCCTAGATGTCCGAGCCTTGGCTCATAAGATAGGCTCGCATGCGAGTCTTCCAATAGTTATAGCCATAAGCTTCAAAGGACGGGACCTTGCCAGGAGACGTCATGATCACTACTGGGGTTTAGAACCGGTTAAGGTATGGAAAAACCCTAACCAGGCTCTGATACCACATGTAGGACCGAAAGTAGCGACCAGAGGGGGGTGAATGGGCGCCTAAAAAAATTCTTTCGAATCAATGGCCTCCTCCCAATACCCAATGCACCTCAAAAGACCAAGCAGCAAAGCATGAACAGATTGCCTAAGTCTAAAGGTATCTAGCCTAGAAGCAACTGATGTTAAAAAATAGGGAAACACCAATACTGTGCCAATAGACAGATGAACAAAATATTCAAGACATGGCAGATCAAACTTCTCAGTAAAATAGTCTAAGTACACATGGAATGAGATGAGAAGTTACTGTTCAAAATCTGTCTCCTGTTTGAAACTCGGTGAAGCCTGCTTCGCTGTGTCGAAGTCTGCTACGCAGTGTCGAAGCCTGCTTCGAAGGTCAGTGCCGAAGTCTGGAGAAGGCTGTTGTGAAAGTGCCGAAGGTTTGTTGTCTATCCTAGCTTGAGTGTGACTGAGAGCGAAGTATGCTTCGAAGTGAAGTATAACAGTGTCGAAGCTTGCTTCAAACAGTGTACTTCGAAGCCTAGACTTCGATTAGAAAGGTTCGAACAAGCTCACAGAAAAGCAACCTCCGAAAGATAGGCGAATCCAAACACACGGTAGCAAGATGAAATTGAAGCCTATACGCAACCTTCGAAGCTAGGTTGGTCGAGGTATGACAACCGAAGTTGAGACCTTCGCTCCGAGGGTTAACTTCGAAAAACAAGCTCCGGACTTACACACTGTGACCTTCGAAAATGATAGCAAGAAGGAACTCACGTCGAGCGAAGTCTACCAGAGAGACAAGCTTCGAAGCTAACTTTGAAGCCTGTCGAAGTATTGACTTTGAACAGCTCAAGACAAAGAACACCTTCGCAAAGACCGTCGAAGTATGTCAAGCTGACAAACAACACGCAACGTACTTCGAAGCTAGAAACACAGTACACAAAGTGAAGTCGAAGTTCAAGCGAAGCCCTCGAGGATGTCAGATCGAAGCCTGCCTCACGGAGCTGAGGGACTTCGAACAGAGAAAAGGGGCTTCGCCAGAAACAACCAAAAAAGGGACTTTGGTCCTGTCAACTCGATCAAAAAGCTACGCAGGAAAAAGCTACGCTCAGAATAAAAACACCCGCACGTTGTTCGAAGCATTAAAACCACACAGATCACTGTACACCGAATGTCTTGAACAGAGAATAACTCATCTCAGCGTTATGAACAACATGGATGGAAATGGCGTGAGCAGAAGCCTGGCGGCGCACAAACAAGAGAGAGAATGCAGGAAACAAAATGACCCAATGGATTAAAAAGTGAATTCTGGAAGGGTGACCTAACCCTAGGGATTGGGGCCCTATTTATAGGCTGCCCAACACTTAGGAATATTCCACCAGCCCCTTAGGGTTTTTTACAGACGCTGAAATAAAGGAAAAGACTAAACTGCCCTTAGGATTTTTTTATAGACTCGACTGACTGACTGTGGGCCTAGAGATACAGATGACTTATCGAGAAGCTAAGCTTTCGTAGCAACTACGGCTTCTCTTCTGGACAGTTTGATACAAGATCAGCGGTTGTCAGTTTTGCGCTGAAACTGACAGAGCCTCCACCGACTTTGCACCAGGTACCCGGATTTGGCCGGCCCGATTCCGCAGCTCTCTCAGCCCAGCAATCACTCACCGCCCGTGTACCTGAGTCAATCCTGGTCAACAGCCTAGTGGGTCTTCTGCTGCTCCTAGCCCATGTACCCGGATTGGGCCAGCCCGACTTCGCAGCTCTCTCAGCTCGACAGTCACTCGCTGCCTGTGTACCTGAATCACACGCGGCCCATGAAACAGCAGATCTCCTCTCTTCCTCTGTCCTCTTTGACTATCGTTGACAATGACTCATCACATCTGGAGCCATGAGGCCCACGCTATTCAGCATGGCTCCTCAATAGCTGATACTGTTGATTGTATGTGCTTTGGCGCCTGACCTTAATCTGTGTAGAGCCCTCATGAAAAATAGTGAGTGTAGTCCAAATCTCCCTAGATGTCCTAAGGTGATGTACCCTATCAAACTCACTTCTACTCAAACCAATGAACAATATATTTCTAGCCTTGGAGTTGGCATTATATTGATCCTTCTCAGTTTGAGAGGTGCGAGTTTCAGGGATGGAGTATTGTGAGTCCACAATCTCCCAAATTGCATTTCCTTGGCTTAGCAAGTAAGCCTCCATGCGCACCTTCCAGTATGCAAAGTCTGTCCCATCAAACAGAGGTATTTTACTAACCATGTCCATGTCGCAACAGATCACAAAACCAGTTAAGGTCAACTGGTGATCTTAACCAGCTCTGATACCAATTGTTGGACCGGAAACGACGACCAGGGGAGTCAATGGGAGCTTTTAAAATTTCAGACTAAAAATAGCCTTCTGTTTTAATTTTGTCTTCTGCGGAACAGGCTTCGAACACACCCTTCGAAGTTCTGGTTCAGAGGTATTTCACAGCTCCGAAATCAGGCTTCACAAGGAGCAAAAGTTCGAAGTCAATAAGACTTCGCTCCACTCACAACTCCGAAAATTCAGCTCTGCTAAGTCAGTGCAGGCTCCGCACACTGGGTGCCTTTGAGCAGACTTCGCACTTCACCCTTCGCAAGAGCAGACTTCCCTCTGAAGACTTCGACCAAACACTCAGCGCTAGCAACTGGTACTAGGCTTTGTACTTTGAAGGTCTAAATGCACACAGAACACACTTCGCCAAGGACTTTGACAAGGGAAGAAAACGGGCTTCGATTTCACCCAAGGACAGTGTTTCACTAGTAATCAGAGAGGTATAGCCTCCAGTTTACACAGAGTGAACATACACTGAAAAACACACACTTCACACGAACAGACCTCTCACACACTTCTCCAAAAGAGATTCAGTGCACAAACTCAACCTAGAAGAAGATGGTGCACAGAGAAATCAAAACATGCAGTGCAAAGTAGGCATACAAGTTCAAACAATAAATGAAAACAGAATCAAAGTTTCTTTGCTTGAACAGGGAACACAAAATGAACTCACAGGAGCTCAAAATGGCTGCTCAAAGTGTTACTTTGGCCTAGCTAGCCTCCACTATTTATAGGCACTATTTAGCCGTGTGAATAGACTACTTTACCCCTAGGGTTTACACTATTTTTGTCTCATCAAAACAGTGGGGACAACTAGTAGTCTAGTTGTTGGACCGGAAACGGCGACCAGAGGGGGGGGTGAATGGGAGCTTTTAAAATTTCGGGCTAAAATCTTAGCCTTCGGTTCTGTTCTGTCTTCTGCGGAACAGGCTTCGAACACAGCCTTCGAAGGTCTGGTTCGAAGGTACTTCGACACCTTCGAACACAGGCTTCGGAGGAACAAAAGTTCGAAGCCAAGAAGACTTCGCTCCACTTACAACCCTCGGAAATCTACTCTGCTAAGTCAGTGCAGGCTCCGCACACGAGGTGCTTCGAGCAGGCTTCGCACTTCACCCTTCGCAAGAGTGGACAGCCCTCTGAGGACTTCGACCAAGTACTTGGCGACAGCAACTGGTGCTGGGCTTCGTACGCGAAGGTCTACACGCACACAAAACGAACCACGTTAAGGGCTTCGACACAGGAAGCACTACGGGAAAAGAACAGGGCTTCGCTAGTAAGCAGCGAGGTCTTGCCTCGTGTTACACAGAGCGACAGCACACTGAAAAACACACTTCGCGAGAAAAACAACCTTTGCCAACACAGGCTTCGGTGAGCTAAAGACTAGCGAGGTGTGCAACGCGAGTTCAAGTAAAAGCACACAGAAGCAGGGCTTCGCCACTTGAACAAGGAACACTGAAATAAATTGAACTCAGAATGAATACAGCGAGGTCTGTCTACAGGAGCTCAACAGTAAATGCTCAAAGTGTTAAATGTTACCTACCGAGCCCCCATATTTATAGCCCACGGCTTCATCCTAAGGAAGTGACTACTTTACCCCTAGGGTTTACAACAGATTTGTCTCTACAGAACTAAGGGGTACAAAAGGTAGTCCACCTTTATTTTGGAGGCTTCTCTGTCAGCTGCAGAGGGGACAGTGTCAGCCTTTTTCAGAACAGACAGTGTCAGCCTTTACAGAGTTGACTTCTGGAACCTCCCTTCGCACCCGAAGGTGCGGTAGCTTCGGCGAGAAGCCTGCAGCCTGAAGGCCTTCGCTCCGCCGAAGAATTCCTTCGATACAGTGACGGTTTTAAGCCGAAGCCGTCAAAGCCCTTGGGCCTTCGCACCACCACCTCCGGAGTGGATCACCACGGCTTCGCAGCTACTCCGAGCTCGAACACCGTCCGTCCGTGTACCGAAGCCATGCATGGCCGAAGCACCTCAAGTCATCCTCACTCCGAAGCCTCACCTTCGGAGTACCACCCTTCGAAGTCCCTCCTTCGTCCAAGGCCTCCGCATGAAGCATTCCATGAGCACTCCGTCGCAGTGCCTCTTCCCGAGCACACTCCTCGACGAGCCTCACCCGGACCATGCCTTCGATGCGCCTCGACTTCTGAGACCTTCGTTGGGTACCTTCGAATGTCTCCCTCCGGAGCACACTTCGAATTCCATGCCTCCGCAGAGGACTTGTTCCACCAACTCCGAAGTCACTCCATTCGGAGTACCTTCGAAGTGCCTCACCTCCGAGGACTTTGTCTCGGAGTACCTTCAGCCGGAGCCACGCTCCGCACTCTCTGCCTTCACCTGGCACGCCTCGACCCGAGGACCGACCCGGACCACCTTCGCAGCCACCGTGACGGAGCTCCCCGCTCCCCTGGCATCAAGCCACCCGCTTGACCCAAGTTCACCTGGCTCGAACCCTGTCCGTCGCCTCCGAAGTCCCTGCGCACCACAGACAAGCAAACAAGTGTATCCAGTACTCCGGAGACCTCTCCGGGTTAGCAACCTTCGGTACACACTCCGGTGTACCGCCCAAAGTACCGAAGCCTTCGGTACGAACCCAGTCATCGTGTACTGTCGGACCCCTCCGACAGGTACACTCCGCTGCACAGCTGCAGCAAGCAAACACCGAACACACTCCGGTGACACACCTCCGAACACCCTTCGGAGGTACCACCTCCGAAGCCCCTCCGGAGGTACCCTTCGATCAGAGGGTAAATAATCCTGTCAATCACTCATCACATACACCGAAACCACCCTTGGTTTCTCAATCTCCCCCTTGATGAGTGCATTGACAACCAAATCCAAGTTCAAGAAAATTTAAACATTTCAGCACACAAGTGACCATAAAAACTCAGAAAAGAGCCAAAGCATGTCACTTGATAAAAGAATTTTTCTCCCCCTTTGTAAAAGAGTAAAAGCCCCTTCGGCAAAACTCCCTTTGGATAAAAACTCCCCCTGAGTTGAGCAAATTTTTCTCCCCCTTTATGTCAAAAATCTCTCCCCCCTTCAAAATTATGCCTTCTTGCGGCAGAGAACATAGCAGAATCTCTCCCCCTTTGGCAATGCAAGCATCAAGGAGCATTCAAAAGATGCAAAGCTGCGAAATGAATAGAATTGCAAAGACATATAATGCAAAAATATGCCAACAGTAACACTAATGATCATGTGCTCAGCTCAATTTAACAATCTGTGAAACAAGATGATGGCATGTGATTTTGTCATTTGGAAGTAAAAGCTTCACCACTTAATCAAGGTAGCTAGTCATGCGAAGGCAAGGACTGCGCAAAGCTAACAATTTCTACCCTAGACAGACAAGTCTTGTTCAAAAAAGAGCTGTGAAAGCAAACTTGATGAGCAATTTAAATTTGTTGTTCTTTTCTTAATGCCAGGGGTTATTGTTTGTCCACCTTATACTTTCCAATCAAGCCAAGCCTAGGCAAGAAAGCCATCTGAAGCTTAAGGCGGTGATTTTGGCATACACTACACTATTCCAGTTCAGACCAAAGTGCAATGGTAAGCAGTCTAGAATAGAGTAGTGCGACAAACAAACCCTCCTGGATCTTTTCATTTAAACCAGGCAAATCATGGATTTTTGATTTTGATTCAGATGAATGAAATATTTTGATGAATATCCATGAATAAAGAACACAAGTTTTCAAGTTGCAAATTTTAGCATCCAAGGAACAGTGTCTTGCTGTCAAGTAGATAAAAGATAGCTAAAAGCAGTCCTGCCTAATCAAGCTAGATACAAGATTGTGCGATGAGCAAATTTTGATTTTTAGAAAATAAAACATCATGCACAATCAATGTTCCAGACATATTTCATAGAGCTGAGCTGACATGATTTCTTTGAATTAAAAGCAGGCATATAATAGCAAAAGATGTAAGTGCAATTCCACACATAATGAGCATATGCAAGACAATTAAAATCAGCTCCCCCTCACAAAATGCCGTAAGGGTGACAAATGCCAAGTTCCCCACGCAAATAAGCAAATCGAGAAGCATCGAGGGGTTTTGTAAAAATGTCGGCAAGCTGGTGTTGGGTATCAACATATTGAAGTTCAATATCACCCTTCTCATTGTGATCTCTGAGAAAATGATACCGTACATCAATGTGTTTGGTTCTGGAGTGCTGAACCGGGTTGTTTGCAATACAAATAGCACTAGTGTTATCACAGAAAAGTGGAACACTCTTATAATCTAACCCGAAATCCCGCAAAGTGGAAACCATCCACAAAATCTGAGAGCAACAGCTAGCTGCAGCAACATATTCGGCCTCAGCCGTCGATTGTGCAACACTAGACTGTTTGCGGGAAGACCAGCAAACCAGAGACGTACCCAGAAAATGACAAGTACCAGAGGTACTCTTCCTATCAATTCTACACCCAGCAAAGTCCGCATCAGAATAACCTCTAAGACATAAAGATGAAGACGATGAATACCATATGCCAAATTCAAGGGTGTGTTTGAGATACCTTAGAATGCGCTTAACCGCTTGGCGATGCGAAGCTCGAGGTGAAGCCTGAAAACGAGCGCACAGACACACAGCGAAGTGTATGTCCGGCCTCGTGGCAGTCAAGTAGAGGAGGGAGCCGATCATGCTCCGGAACTCCTTCTGATCTACGGCTTCTCCATCTTCGTCAGGGTCCAATGCTACAGATGTAGCCATTGGAGTGGCGAGAGGCTTCGCATCGGACATGTCGAACTTCTTGAGCAGGTCCTTGGTGTACTTTGTCTGGTGGACAAAAGTACCTTGTTTGCTTTGCTTGATTTGCAAACCAAGGAAGAAGGTGAGTTCACCCATCATCGACATTTCAAATTCCCTGCTCATGGTATCTGCAAACTCGGCAACCAAAGCATGAGAAGAGCCACCAAAGATGATATCATCCACATAAATCTGAACTAGGAGGAAATCTTTGCCATGCTTGAGAGTAAACAAGGTTTTATCAATAGAGCCCATCAAATACCCTCGCTCAAGCAGAAAAGACTTAAGTCTATCATACCAAGCCCGAGGGGCCTGCTTGAGTCCATAAAGAGCCTTATGAAGTTTAAGGACTTTATGTGGGTACTTGGGGTTTTCAAAACCTGGGGGTTGTTTTACATAAACATCTTCACCTATGAAGCCATTAAGAAAAGCACTTTTGACATCCATTTGATAGAGTTTGAATCCCCGGGATGTCGCAAAGGCAAGCAAAATCCTAATGGCCTCAAGGCGAGCAACAGGTGCAAAAGTTTCAGTAAAATCAATCCCTTCTAGTTGAGAAAAGCCCTGAGCTACAAGTCTAGCCTTATTTCTAACAATTGTCCCATCCTCCCCTTGTTAATTTTTGAAAATCCATTTTGTTCCTATGAAATGAACATTAGGTGGAGGATCAACTAAAGTCCAGACTTGGTTTCTTTCAAAATTCTCAAGCTCTTCATGCATGGCATTGATCCAACTAGAATCAGAAAGTGCATGACTAACATCTAGAGGCTCGAAAGAAGCAACAAAAGCAGCATTAGTGAAATGGGCATGAGAACGAGTTACCCTTTGATCAAGCTCACCAATGATCTGCTCGGGAGGGTGCATCCTTTGAACATGATGTGGAGCCTCGCGGCGGGATGCAGTCTCCCCCTCAACTTGTGCGTTGGAGTGGTCCAAGATGACCGATGTCGAGGTAGTTGCTTCGGGACCTCGTGCCGAAGTAGTTGAAGCGGGGTCAGCTTCGGGGGTTGATGTCGAGGGTAGTAGGGGATCATCCTTGAATTCTCCGAGATCTTCTTCTTCGAATAAGGTCTGTTCCATGTCGTGTTCATTTGCCTGTTCAAAAGCAGAACTAACAGAGGGGGTTGATTCATCAAAAGTCACATCACATGACTCGATGACAGTGTTAGTTTCCAAGTTATAGACACGATAAGAATGACCATGAGTAGTATAACCCAAAAAGATCCCGTCAGAAGATCGCGACTCAAATTTATCCAAGTTACCACGTTTTAGGATAAAGCAGCGACAGCCAAAAACTCGAAGATGAGTAACCTTGGGCTGTCTCCCAAAACGCAGCTCATAAGATGTCAAATTTAAAATTGAGCGCAAGAAGATTCGGTTTGAGATGTAGCAAGCAGTGTTCATGGCCTCAGCCCAGAATTTTCTAGGAGTCCTATGCTCATCAAGCATCGTCCTAGCCATCTCAACCAAAGTGCGGTTTTTCCTCTCAACAACACCGTTTGTTGAGGAACCCGCGGAGCAGAGAATTGATGTTCTATGCCATGCTCCATGCAAAAGTCAACAAAGAGACTATTTTTGAACTCGGTGCCATTATCGCTTCGAATGAATTTTAATGCACCTGGGAGTTCAGTGAAAAGTCTCAAAGCCAAGCTCCGAAAGTGTGAAAACACTTCATCCTTGCTGGCAAGAAAGAAGACCCAAGAGTAGCGAGAGAAATCGTCGACAATAACAAGTACATACCACTTGCCGCCTAAAGAACTAACCCGAGAGGGACCTACAGTGTCCATATGGAGAAGTTCTCCGGGCTGTTCAGTCATCACAGTGGTGACTGGCGAATGCGAAGCGGCAATCATTTTTCCATGTCGACAAGGAGCGCAAACTAAATTCTTCTCAAACTTGAGCTTGGGCAATCCTCGGATCAGACCTAGGGCGCTCAAACGAGCGAGCAACTCAAAGCTCATATGCCCTAGTCTCCTATGCCACTTCCAAAGCTCAGAAGTCGAATGTGCAACAAGACAATGAGAAGAACCAGACGACTCTGAAAAATCAGCTCCAAAACTCTCCCAACCCTAAAGATCTTACACACCACAACGCCATCAGAATTGAGCACTTGCGAAGTATCGCGATGAAATCGCACTTCGAAGCCCTCATCAAGCAACTGAGATACAGACAGCAAATTGTATCCCAGGTTCTCAACCAAAGCAACATCTTTGAGAGTGAAGTTCGAATTAATTCTTACCACACCTTTACCTTTCACTCTACTCCTTCGATTGTTTCCGAAGGTGATATGTTCCCTTTGCTTGGTTGTTGTGAGGCTGGAGAACCAGTTTGCATCTCCGGTCATGTGGCGCGAACAACCGGAGTCCATGATCCACGTGCCCTCCAAGCCTCGACCTGTCGCCTACACATGATAAGAACGCCTCGATCGCTCAGTGCTGGGGTGAGTAAAGTAATGACGAGGCATCCAGCACTGAGTGACACGAGTAGTAGGCACAGTAAAAGTAGACGGTCTACGCACATAAAATCAGAATGATGCAAAGTGCGAGGTCTACCTACATGCAAAGAACGCAAAGCATGTCGAGGTCTCCTACTCTGACGAGGTACAAAGCTACTCGCCCGAGGTCTACCACCATATGGAACATGGTGAACACCTCGAGGAGCAAAACCTCTCCGAGAAGCACGAGGAGCCTCGAAACAGGACGAGAGTAATACTCAGACTCATGCATACCTAAAGATGGGTAATGCATGTCCTGATAGCTCATCGCCTGTGCACGTCGCTCATCCTTGATGCGACGGAAACAGAAACCAATCAAATGACCCGCCCGCTGACAATAAGAACAGTGAAACACTCTCCTGGGGGCACTCTCATGGGTCACAGGAGCAACTCTCACAGGCTCCTTGGGTTTCTTCTGAGTGGTTTTCTTGGGAGGATTTTTCTTGGTAGGAGGAGTGGTTTTCTTTGGTGGATGGGTAGGCTTTTTGGCTGATGGGGTATCCAACAGAGCTCTCTCTTCTCTAGGGTGGTAGGAGAGGTAAAAACAGTCTTGGTCTTACTGTCTGAAGCTATCCTCTCAAAACCCAAACCTAGAGCTACCCCGGCTCTGTCAGCACACAACTTGGTCTTGGCCAAGAGCAAATCCATCCTACCCTTCCCTTCAGTGCATTTATTCACCACAGAAAGAAGGTATTCATTTTCGGACATGAGGTTTTCAGCTCGCTCTCTGACAGTGCCTAGCTGGTCCTTAAGGGTGATGCAAGTGTCACAAACAGGTTGCACATCCTTAGAACTACCGGCCCTCTCCAATCTAGCCTCCAAATCATGAACATGCTTATCACGTAAATTAATGCTATCGCGTAATAAAGAGCAGTTCATGCAATCAATAACATCATGAGGTCTAGAATCCACCTCCAAAAGTTGCTTCTGTGCAGTCTCAAGCTCAGAAAGAGTTTGAGCATGAACAGAACGCAACTGAGCAAGCTCACTCATGACAACAGAACATGATTCACATTCAGCATCATCAAATTTAGACTTAAGCATGGCATATTCAGTAGAAACATTTTCTAGCCTAAGTCTAAGGTCTTTTCTTTCTCTAGCGGCTTGCACAAGCAATCTATCCTGACCTAGCACAACTTCATTCAGCTCATCTAATTTAATTAGAAGCTGGTCAGATGATAGGTTTACCTCAGATGAGTCAAGCTCATCGCCGCTGTGATCGCTGTCGGCCATGAAGCAAAGGCCGGTGAAGTCACGTCCCTTCTTGTCCTTCTTGTCCTCCTTCCTTGGGGACTCCTCCTCCTCAGAGCTCGACTCCTCAGTTGAGGATGTGTCGATGTCGCTGAGAGCAGCAACAAATGCTCTGGAAGCGGCCTTGGCTACCTTTTAGCCATCTTGCCGCGCTTGCCCTTCACAAAGGGTTCCTCTCCTTCTTGTGGTATTTAGGGCGGTCACTCTCATCTCTCTTTTTGACCTTGGGGCAATTGGCCTTAATGTGAGAGGTGTCGCCGCATTCATAGCAGCCACTAAAACCACTTCTCCTCTGATCCCGTCTCTCATGATGAAAGCGGGTGAACCTCCGGGCAATGAGAGCAAGCTCATCATCAGCTAGAGTATCCACCTGCTCCTTTGTGACGGAGACCAGGGAGGACAAAGCAAAACCATCTGCAAGAACACAAGTGCCTGATGTGCTTGGTTCTGCAGTGGTGCCACGGCTAGTGCTAGAAACCAATGCCAATGGCTGTGGCAAAGAGCTTCTGTGCACTGCAAGAGATGCCTTGGCAATCTCTGTGGACTTCAGCTTGCTAAAGAGTTCGTCACAGGTCAATGTGTCATAGCCTGTGGACTCCTCAATGCTGGATATCTTCACCTCCCATATGCTACGGTCAAGAGCATAGAGAAGCTTGATAGCCCTATCGTGATCACTGTAAGCAAGCGTCCCGTTGGAGCGCAAGTTACTCACTATCGCGTCAAAGCGAGAAAACATGGCATCTACAGATTCACCAGGTGCCTGCACAAACAGCTGATACTGTTGATTGTAGGTGCTTTGGCGCCTGGCCTTAATCTGAGCAGAGCCCTCATGAAAGACAGTGAGTGTTGTCCAAATCTCCCTAGCAGTCCTAAGGTGCTGCACCCTATCAAACTCACTCCGACTCAGACCAATGAACAGTATGTTCCTTGCCTTCGAGTTGGCAATATACTGATCTTTTCAGTTTGAGTGGTGCGGGTATCAGGGATGGAGTATTGTGAGTCCACAATCTCCCAAATTGCATTTCCTTGGCTTAACAAGTAAGCCTCCATGCGCACCTTCCAGTATGCAAAATCTGTCCCATCGAACAGAGGAATTTTACTGCCTCTATCCATGTCGCCAACAGATCACAAAACCGGTTAAGGTCAACTGGTGATCTTAACCCGCTCTGATACCAATTGTTGGACCGGAAACGGCGACCAGAGGGGGGGGTGAATGGGAGCTTTTAAAATTTCGGGCTAAAATCTTAGCCTTCGGTTCTGTTCTGTCTTCTGCGGAACAGGCTTCGAACACAGCCTTCGAAGGTCTGGTTCGAAGGTACTTCGACACCTTCGAACACAGGCTTCGGAGGAACAAAAGTTCGAAGCCAAGAAGACTTCGCTCCACTTACAACCCTCGGAAATCTACTCTGCTAAGTCAGTGCAGGCTCCGCACACGAGGTGCTTCGAGCAGGCTTCGCACTTCACCCTTCGCAAGAGTGGACAGCCCTCTGAGGACTTCGACCAAGTACTTGGCGACAGCAACTGGTGCTGGGCTTCGTACGCGAAGGTCTACACGCACACAAAACGAACCACGTTAAGGGCTTCGACACAGGAAGCACTACGGGAAAAGAACAGGGCTTCGCTAGTAAGCAGCGAGGTCTTGCCTCGTGTTACACAGAGCGACAGCACACTGAAAAACACACTTCGCGAGGAAAAACAACCTTTGCCAACACAGGCTTCGGTGAGCTAAAGACTAGCGAGGTGTGCAACGCGAGTTCAAGTAAAAGCACACAGAAGCAGGGCTTCGCCACTTGAACAAGGAACACTGAAATAAATTGAACTCAGAATGAATACAGCGAGGTCTGTCTACAGGAGCTCAACAGTAAATGCTCAAAGTGTTAAATGTTACCTACCGAGCCCCCATATTTATAGCCCACGGCTTCATCCTAAGGAAGTGACTACTTTACCCCTAGGGTTTACAACAGATTTGTCTCTACAGAACTAAGGGGTACAAAAGGTAGTCCACCTTTATTTTGGAGGCTTCTCTGTCAGCTGCAGAGGGGACAGTGTCAGCCTTTTTCAGAACAGACAGTGTCAGCCTTTACAGAGTTGACTTCTGGAACCTCCCTTCGCACCCGAAGGTGCGGTAGCTTCGGCGAGAAGCCTGCAGCCTGAAGGCCTTCGCTCCGCCGAAGAATTCCTTCGATACAGTGACGGTTTTAAGCCGAAGCCGTCAAAGCCCTTGGGCCTTCGCACCACCACCTCCGGAGTGGATCACCACGGCTTCGCAGCTACTCCGAGCTCGAACACCGTCCGTCCGTGTACCGAAGCCATGCATGGCCGAAGCACCTCAAGTCATCCTCACTCCGAAGCCTCACCTTCGGAGTACCACCCTTCGAAGTCCCTCCTTCGTCCAAGGCCTCCGCATGAAGCATTCCATGAGCACTCCGTCGCAGTGCCTCTTCCCGAGCACACTCCTCGACGAGCCTCACCCGGACCATGCCTTCGATGCGCCTCGACTTCTGAGACCTTCGTTGGGTACCTTCGAATGTCTCCCTCCGGAGCACACTTCGAATTCCATGCCTCCGCAGAGGACTTGTTCCACCAACTCCGAAGTCACTCCATTCGGAGTACCTTCGAAGTGCCTCACCTCCGAGGACTTTGTCTCGGAGTACCTTCAGCCGGAGCCACGCTCCGCACTCTCTGCCTTCACCTGGCACGCCTCGACCCGAGGACCGACCCGGACCACCTTCGCAGCCACCGTGACGGAGCTCCCCGCTCCCCTGGCATCAAGCCACCCGCTTGACCCAAGTTCACCTGGCTCGAACCCTGTCCGTCGCCTCCGAAGTCCCTGCGCACCACAGACAAGCAAACAAGTGTATCCAGTACTCCGGAGACCTCTCCGGGTTAGCAACCTTCGGTACACACTCCGGTGTACCGCCCAAAGTACCGAAGCCTTCGGTACGAACCCAGTCATCGTGTACTGTCGGACCCCTCCGACAGGTACACTCCGCTGCACAGCTGCAGCAAGCAAACACCGAACACACTCCGGTGACACACCTCCGAACACCCTTCGGAGGTACCACCTCCGAAGCCCCTCCGGAGGTACCCTTCGATCAGAGGGTAAATAATCCTGTCAATCACTCATCACATACACCGAAACCACCCTTGGTTTCTCACTAGTTTATTTAGAGGCTTCTTTTCAGCTTCGCAGAGCAGACAACATCAGCTTTTGCAGAGCAAACACGGTCAGCCTTTGCAGTCTTGGAGTCTTCTGAAGCCCCCCTTCGCACGCGAGGGGTGCGGTAGCTTTGGTGAGAATCCTTGACCCTGACGGCCTTCGCTTCACCGAAGTCAGCCTTCGATACAGTGACGGTTTTGAGCCGAAGCCGTCAAAGCCCTTAGGCCTTCGCACCAACACCTCCGAAGTGGACCACCATGGCTTCGCAGCTTCTCCCAGCTTGAACCCCGTCATCCCGTGTACCGAATCCATGCCTGACCGAAGTACCTCAAGTCAGTCACACTCCGAAGCCCCACCTTCGGAGTACCACCCTTCGAAGTCCCTCCTTCGTCCAAGGCCTCCGCATGAAGCAATCCATGAGCACTTCGTCGCAGTGTCTCTCCTCGAGCACACTCCTCGACGAACCTCACCCGGACCATGACTTCGATGCACCTTGACTTATGAGACCTTCGTTGGGTATACCTTCGAGTGCCTCTCTTCGGAGCACACTTCGAATGTCTTGCCTCATTGCTGAGGACTTTGTCTGCCATACTCCGAAGTTACTCCATTCAGAGTACCCTTCGAAGTGCCTCGCCTTCGAGGACTTCGTCTCGGAGTACCTTCACCCGAAGCCATGCTCCGCACTCTCTTCCTTCGTTTGGCACACCTCGACCCGAGGTCCGACCTCGACCCCTTGGCAGCCTTTGTGACCGAGCTCCCCGCTCGCCTCGCATCAAGCTTCCCGCTTGACCCAGGTTCACCTGATGCGAACCGTCTGTCGCCTCCGAAGTCACCTGCGCACCATAGACAAATAGACAAGTGTATCTAGTACCCCGGAGACCTCTCTGGGTAAGCAACCTTCGATACACATTCCAGTGTACCGCCCAAAATACCGAACCCTTTGGTACAACCCAGTCATCTTGTACTGTCGGACCCCTCCAACAGGCACACTCCACTGCAGCAGCTGCAGCAGCCAGAACCCACCGAACCCTTCGGTGAATCAACCTACAACCCCTTCGGAGGGACCCCTTCGAGGGACCCCTTCAAATCAGAGGATAAAATCTGTCAATCACTCATCAGACTCCGAAACCAACCCTTGGTTTCCAGTTACGCTTAGGGGTTTACTCCTAAGTATCTGTATGCTTTTGGATCGCCGGATCGACATCTGTGTGTTTGGCGCATTTAGTGTCAACGCCATGGCCGTTCCGAGGTTAGGCCTTGGACTTCATCGGACAAATTTATTCTTCCTCTTCAAAATGGCATCGGTTCATGTTGATGGCTACAGATTACTTCACCAAGTGTACCAAGGTCGTGCCTCTCAAGAATATGACGCATAACAAGTTAATTGATTTCATCTTGAAGTACATTATAGACATATTCAGTATTCCTTAAACTCTTATTACAGATCTGGGTGCTTCATTTGTTTCTAAAGAGGTGTGTGATTTTGCCCAATCTTATGGTATAAAGTTGGTAAACTATTCACCACACTATGCTCAGGCCAATGGTTAGGCCGAATCTAGTAATAAAACTGTTATTAAGTTTATTAAGAAAAAGATTGAAGAGTTTCCTAAAAGGTGGCATGAAGCGCTTTTTAAGGTGTTGTGGGCATGTAGAATAGCGAAACACGGTGCTACCAAGGTGAATCCATATGAGTTGGTGTATGGACAAGAAGTTGTTTTACTCGTATAGGTGAATCTAGGCTCTTTGAGGTTGCTTAAACAAGATGGCTTATCGTTCGGTGATTATGAAGTTCTCTTAAAGGACTATTTGGATTAAGTGACCGATAAAAGATTAAGAGCTCTAGAGGCAATAGAAAGAGACAATAGAAGAGTGGCTAGAGCTATAATAAGAGGTGAAAGCAAAATTGTTTTAAGTTGGTGACTTGGTTTGAAAGACGATTTTGCCTTTAGACACTAAAAGCCCAAAGTTTGGTAAATGGTCGCCTAGTTGGGAAGGTCCTTTTAGAGTTTTTGAAATCGCTCCAAGTAATGCTTATTTGCTAGAGTCTTTGCAAGGAGAGTGATTTCATAGAGCGAAACAAGATGGTCGCCGGAGTCCGGAGGCCAACCTTCGGAGGCTATTGGTCTGACCGACGGCACCCTTTCGGTCTGACCGGCTCGTGTCGCGCTGTCATCAGGCGTGCCAGCACACCCCGATCTGACTGATGGCACAAGGCCGGTCTGATCGGGCTTAGCACAGAGGCCCCGGGAGTGCCTCGCATCACCCTCTAGAGGCCACCCTTCTGAGTCCCTTGCACCCTCCGGTCTGACCGAGGACTTGGCGTCGGTCTGACCGATCGTAGGCCGGAGGCCCTCTTGGTCGTCACTACACCGAGCGAGGAGGGCTTCACACCGTTGGTCTGACGACAATATACCTTCGGTCTGACCGGCTTGCCTGGCTGGTCTGACCGCCGTATACACCTCGGTCTAACCAGACCTAACTTTGCCAGTTGGATCGCTTCCCCTACAATTGGTTAGTTAAATAATATTTAGTATTATTTAATTGCCTAGCGACTTGTTTATTTCCTT
>JAAALK010000288.1:9043348-9098763 GCA_019279435.1 Zizania palustris | reverse complement strand
CTTTTTTTCCTTCTCTTGGGTAAACCATCTGATGGCCTAGATGGCTGCGCCAATACGGACGTTGCATGAAAGCTTGGGGACGCCTTGCGTTCTTTTTACGGATCAGCTATTCATTTTTTTGGCACGGCCGGCGTCCCTGTTTTTTCTTCTCCTTCTGACTTACTATACTCATCCTATTTTTTTATTTCTTTGTACTTGTGGTATATTTAATAACCAAAATTCAGATACTTTGAAATTAGTGGTCGACTACGCTAGCTACCTACTAGTAACTTGTTACTCGTCATATACTCTTGATTTTTTTCGTACATAATAACTGCAAAACTAGTATGTAAAATATTTTCTGAATAATTAGTTGCTGTAAATAAATGTCATATAGTTTCCGTTGGAAAGATAGGAACTTTCCTACCACTGGTTATATAAATTTCCCTTCCACTCATTTTAAATTCACCAATTATTTATGCCGCCGACCCATGTAGCCACCATACACCTCGAACCATTTTAAGATACAAAATAGATAGAGCTCAGATTTATAATGGTTAATCATTTAATGATTTGAACTAACAATTTAATTTTAAAGTTTGATAAACATCTTTAAGATATTTTCTAATATATATAAATATTACATCATTTAGAAGGTTGAGAAGGGTAATCGGGCTAAGCTATAAGCCAGCCCGAAAATAAGGACAGCCCAAAATCTGAAGCATATACCACTACCACTAGGCAGCCTCAGCTACTTGAGAGAGAGAGAGAGAGAGAGAGAGAGGAGAATAACTAGCGGGAGGGAGGAGAGAGATACACAAGTGAAGAGAGGAGAAGTGGCCACAGACACAAGAGAAGATCAAAGAGATAGGGAGATGCAGCACAAGGTTGGAGGCCAAGAGCAGCAGGAGCAGAGCCAAGAAAGCAACAGCAGCAGCTTCCACTGCTCCTCCCCCTGACCGGCTGAGCCCTCCGTCCGCCTCTCTCTCTCTCCATCTGATTCGGCGCCTAGCGATTCATCAGAGGAGGAGGCCGCGGGCGAGGGACGCGCGCGCGGCCGCCGGCCATGGAGGAAACCCTCAAGTCGCTGTCCATGGACTACCTCAATCTGCTCATCAACGGCCAGGCCTTCAGCGATGTCACGTTCAACGTGGAGGCCGCCTCGTGCACGCCCACCGCTGCATCCTCGCCGCGCGCAGCCTCTTCTTCCGCAAGTTTTTCTGCGGCGCCGCCGCCGACCATCCGCCGCGCCCGGCGCGCTCCTCCTGGACCACCTCAGCCCGCGCTCCCCCTCCGGCGCCTCGGCCTCCTCCCCCCGCGGCGCGGGTGGCTCCGCGGCCGCCGCCGCGGCGACGCCGGGCGCCGTGATACCGGTGAGCTCGGTGAGCTACGAGGTGTTCCTGCTTCTGCTGCAGTTCCTGTACAGCGGGCAGGTGTCGCTTGTGCCGCAGAAGGGGAGCCCCGGCCGGGCTGCGGCGAGCGAGGCTGTTGGCACACACACTGCGCCGCGGCCGTCGACCTCGCCCTCGATACACTCGCCGCCGCGCGCTCTTTCGGCGTCGAGGAGCTCGCCCTCCTCACCCAGGTACTAATCACCCACTCCCAATTTCCGCAATTCTTGCCGCCTCCATCAAATTTCCTCTTTTCTTCCTTTCTTCCACCCGTTCTTGAAGAAAAAAAACCCACACACAGCAATTAAAGAAGAAAGAAATTTGCTTTAATTTTTCTCTGCTGCAGATTGTGGGGATCAAGATGAGTGTTGGGGTTGGTTATTTTGGGATTGGAGCATTCTGCCGCATTGATTTGATCTCTGTACCCTTCCATCTCTCCACCCTTTTTAAATGAAGTGGAGTGGAGTAGTAGAAAAGCTGCAGTGCTGGCTCTGTCGTCGTCGTCGTCGTCGTGCAGCCAAGCCTGCCTGCCCTCTCGCCCGCGCGTGCGTACGTGTGTCCGCGCGCGCTTTCTTTCTCCCTTGCTTTCTCTTTTGTCCATCCGTCTTTCATCTTTCTCTGTCCGTCCATTCACCCATCCGTCCATCTGCTGCTGCTTCCTTTCACTTCAAACTCCGATCCATCGATCCGTCCCAGCCAGCATATATATAGTTCGTGCTGCCACTGCCACTGCCACGATGCAATCTCATACATGCATGAACACTAGGGTTCGTTCGTTACTGGCTGGAAATTTCTCTTTTCCTTTCTGGACACTGTTGGCGCACACTGGCATCCATGCTGTTCTTCTTCTCCAGCTGCTAGTACAAACTACAAACGAGCTTCTGCCGCTGTTGCTGCCTAATTGTATCGTCACTGTTGCCGCACAGACAGCTTTCCGCGGCAATGCCAAGTGCAGGTGCATTTTTAGTATTCCTGGGGGATAAAGACGCTTTTTTGGGCGCTAATTTACGATCTCGAGCTAGGGTTTCTTTGCGTGGTTATCGATCTCAAACTTTTTTTGGTCCCTTTAATCCTGCCCCCAATCAGCGCCATGATGCTCCCATACTGTTGCACTCTTCTGTTCCCCTTATATTTTATGCACAGGGCTAATCCACTACGCTAGCTAGCTCTTCCTTTATCCCCCCACCGCGGCGGTCCATGCCCCCGAGCTTTTGCAAGCAGTGAATTAAAGCGTGTGAGCTGAGCTAACGCCGCGGGAAATTTTGTGACGGTGTCTGCAGAAGCAGCTGGCTGGCATGGTGGAGAAGGCGTCCATTGAAGACGTGATGAAGGTGCTCATGGCGTCACGGAAGCAGGACCTGCCCCCGCTGTGGACAACGTGCTCCCACCTCGTCGCCAAGTCGGGACTCCCGCCGGAGGTGCTCGCCAAGCACCTGCCCATCGACGTCGTGGCCAAGATCGACGAGCTCCGACTCAAGTCCTCAATGTCGCGCCGCTCGCCGTTCCTCTCGCACCATCATCCGCACCACCCGGCCGGCATCGAGGCGTCGGCCGCCGAGCTCGACGACCACCACAAGATCCGTCGCATGCGGCGCGCGCTGGATTCGTCTGACGTGGAGCTCGTCAAGCTGATGGTGATGGGCGAGGGGCTCAACCTCGACGAGGCTCTCGCTCTGCACTACGCCGTCGAGAACTGTAGCAGGAAGTGGTCAAAGCGCTGCTGGAGCTGGGCGCCGCCGACGTCAACCACCCTGCTGGTCCCGCCGGGAAGACGCCGCTGCACGTCGCGGCCGAGATGGTGTGTCCGGACATGGTCGCCGTCCTGCTAGATCACCATGCCGATCCCAACGTGCGCACCGTCGACGGCGTGACGCCGCTCGACATCCTCCGCACGCTCACCTCCGACTTCCTCTTCAAGGGGGCCGTGCCGGGGCTGGCGCACATCGAGCCCAACAAGCTCCGCCTCTGCCTCGAGCTCGTGCAGTCGGCGGCCATGGTCATGTCCCGAGAGGACGCCCATACAGCGGTCAACGCGGCGCCCATGTACAACGAGTCTCCCGGCGGCGCCGGCGGCGTGTACAATGCCGGCGGCTCGAACTCGAGCATGGTGAATCTGAGCTTGGACAACCGAATGGTTTACCTCAACCTGGGGATGGACGCGCAGTTCGGGAAGATGAACGACGGCAGCGACGGCGACGATGGCGGCAGCAGAGGACACGGAGGCCCCTCTTCGCTGTTCTCCCCCATGGCTTCCCATGACAAGGGGTGGCTGCTCTACTATCTCCTTGTAAGCTTAGAACTAATTAATTACATGTTATTTATATCCACATTACAGGAGATGAGAATGATCGATCCTTTTGTGCTATTAATCTCTGATTAGGGAAAGATCATGCATGCTAGAGCTGCATCACAAGAGTTTCAATTTCTTGGTCATGAGTTACGTTGATCTCTGGATGCCTTGCTAGATGCTCTTTTCTTGTTGCTGTTGCTGTTGCTCTCTGTACGCACGCGTTGATCGATCGGGTGATATTTTGGAAACTTAAAAAAAAAGTGATTCGGAGCTAAAACTGTTCGTTTTTTTGGTGGTCATGTGCATTATATTGATGCATCGAGCTGAGACATAGACAAGAAAGCTTGATTACCCTGCTAGATTTTGTGTCTTGTCTTATCACTTTATTTACTAATTAAGCAACACCAAGATATACATTATATTGGTTCTTAATATGTATGCATGCATGTATAAACTAAATCTTTGTATCATTTAGTTGTGGTCTTCTTATACTAACAGCTAGCATCCCAAGCTACTGGATTTTAATTTTCAATCCCAAAATGATAGCTGCTCCAATTCAAAAACATCTTCTTTGAATTACACACACCAGCAGCTAGCATGCATGCATTGTATCGATCTGCCTAGATTATATAGATATGTGTAACTATCCATTTGTTGTATAAGTATAAAGAATAAGTACTAAAGCATGCATGGGATGCTGGCTAGCTAGACAGGATCACCGGCAATCTCTTTGCTTTTCACTGTTCGTAGTGTGTGTTATCTTTTGGATTTATTGGGGGCGAAAAATTTGAGTGTATTTGGCGCAAATGGGAGGAGGAGGAGGAGGGGGTACACAAGCATGTGGGGGATATCAAGGGAGACAACGAGAATCTAACTTAGCTATGAATGATGGAAGCGATCGATGCCGGTCAATGTTTTAACCCCACACCCCCTCCCAGTTTTTTCTTATTGCAATTTTGGTCTCCTCCGACGCTACAAACCTATTATATCATCAAATGGCATGCATGGGCAGGCAGCGACACAAAGTTTGCATTTTTTTTTCCCTTCATCTTTTCTTTGTTGACCTTGCTTCTTGGCAGATGCTGGTTTAATTTTTTACCCTGCCGCTTGATTGCTTGTGGTCTACTATGTATACACATTTGCCTTTTAATTTATTGGTGTCTTGCTTGGTTGTGTGTATAATATATATGGTAGTGTGATAGAGAATATATACTAGCACTAGCTATCTAGCTAGCTTTGGGGCAATAGAACCCAATGCTCCTGTCTTACTCCGTTTGATTCCTTATATGTCTGAGGCGTTTTAGTTTTTTTAAGTCTCTCTCAACTCTCTATTAATCCAAATCTTTTCATCTTTATCCTCGTCTTTTAATTTATGCTCTATTGCCAAACAAATAATCGAATCAGATATGTAAAAACAGAATAAATAAGAGCTCAAGTTGGTTTCTTAATTTTTATGCACAGTACTTCAAAACGAGATGGGTAAACAGTCGGAGGATCGAGTAATAGCGGACAGTTATCTTAGCCGGCCAGTGAGGAGGAGGGATGAGCTGGTGTCTCCTCTTGCTAGCTAGCTGCATCTCTCTCTCTCTCCTCGATCATAGTGCATTACTATTGCATGTATTAATTGTATTATTATATCGCTCCGATCCGTTGTCTCTCTCTCTAGTGCAACGCTTTCCCTGCAACATGGCCTCTCTGTCTTTATGGCACCAATAGTGTTCGGGCTCACACACTGCCCACACACACATCTCACGCAGAAAATAGTGGGGGTTTGCACGCTGTGGACAATGGATCCCTTGGCTTGCATGGAGTGACAACACTGACTGAGACTACACGATACACGCACATACACCGTCGTCGTCTGTAGTTATCTGCTTACATGCCATGTATCTAGATTTTGCATCTATGTCCTGATGATCGTGTATCTCTTCATATATAATGGGCATTTAAAAGGTATTGTCCTTCCAAAAAATAATTAAAGAGAGCGAACTAGCTAGCTAGATATCAAGCTGCACCAAGATGGATTTTTTCCTCTAGCTAGATCTGCAATCGATCTTCCTAGTATGGTATGCACGACAATGCGTTGTCTGATTTGTCGTCGTAAATCTTGCATCTGGTCAACATTCATGTTCGATACATAGATTATTGGTACGGTTTCTGCGGCAGTAGTCGACTGTCGATCGACCCCCGCTTGGAACGACGTACACAGGATTATATTCACCATCTGTTTTTAGATGGAAGCAGCAATAATTGATCTTGGTCTCGGTATATTATTAGCTACGTCGTCGTAGAATTAAACTACGTCTTGCCTCAGTAGTACAGTTATACGCACCTGGCCGGGTCTGTAGCTCGACCACCACATACCTAAATAAAATTGCTTCCGTTTGTACGCGGGCTAAACTTTTCTATCAATTACGTGTGTTTATATATAGACGGAAAACTGAGGTTATTGATTTGCATAATATAATGCATGTGTTTTGCATGCAGTTGCCTGTGTATAGTAGCAGATTTATAACTAGACAGTACTTTCACGCTCACACATTTTCTTTTAAAAAAAATTAACGAATGAATAATTGTAGGTGTGTAAGTACACGTACATTGTAATATATATGATGCAGAACATATGTGTATATATATATGATATGTCTGTCCTTATGTACATTAGAATACAAAAACTTGTAGTACCTAGCAAGCGAAAGAGTAATATATATTTCTCTGAATGAAGCATATATGGTTTTGTTCTCGAACGGCTGTTTTTGGGTGCATATAGAATAAATAAACTCCTAGCTAGCAGCTGTGCATGCATGTTGATGTATATGATATATGATAGACTAGCTAGGCACACTGATTATAAGATATATGCATGCATTTTTAGCAGAGAGTACTACATATTGAATGATATAATTTCGTTTTAAATGGCAGATTAGGGCTATCAGAACGTACGTCCCAACTAGATAGTGTGATGAAGCATGCCATCCATCTATATGGAAAAAGGATTGTCTTGGCTTCATTATCTTCTTAAACCCATGCATACTCTGTGACTTTGTGTTGGGTTTATTCATATTTTGGACGTATCTAATACTGTCTCATTTGGTCATCCGTGATCTGCAATCGCAAAACAGCTAGCGTATTTTGTTCTCTTCTTTCTTAGTTATATAAAATATTGCGATTTGCAGGCCGTCCATGCATATATGGTTCTTCAGCTCCTAGTGACTCTACACACGCATTGCCTGCATTTGCATTGTACGATGGACAGGCTAGGAATTTTTTTTTGAATTAATATGTGCAGGTTTCGAGAAACCCCATGCTATAATTATTTGATTTGATCTGCATGTATATATGCTATTCTAACTTGAGATGTATATGCGTAATGAAATGTTGTCCCCTAAAGATACAAATGCATGTGACCACCAGCCAAATAATGGCAAGATTCATCTCACTGTACTTTAATTGTGTCCATGCATGTATACACACTCCCAATTTCCTTTTTTTCCCTTAAAAACGGTCGTCCATGTTTTGGGTCAAGTCAGAGAGAGATCAAAGATGATCATGAACCAAGAGTACATTGTGGCAGAATGATCATATATATATATAATAGTGCCTCAGAAATAGGAGTCATGCATGCTAGTCATTATTAGTGTCTTGAAGATCAGGGCTGAAGACGAACGATTTTGAAAATGCCATGTCTATTTTGATGTGTTTCTGTAGTCTAAAAAGAGATTGGGGAAACCCAATACTAGGCCCTAGTATATATTTGGGAATTAATGGAGTAGTTGGTTTTCATATTTTTGCATTTAAACCAATACGTGTACAATATATTACAAGGTTTTTTGTGCCATGTTTTATCATGCATCTTGGTATATTTGCTTCAATTCTATGTTCGTTGGCATCAAAACAACATTTCCCAGAAAACTATGTTCACTATAGATATAGTTAATTAAGGATTGGTCAGAGAAATCTAGCACTATAATTGGTGGTATAAATCATTTACATTGGTACATATGGCATAATCTGCATTTTAGGAGTGTGATAGTATGTGTATAGAGGTCAGAACGATCGACTCAAATTACGCAGAATGATTTTTCGCTAATTAATGAATCTCAGCTCGCTTGTTGCAATACTAATATGAGTCTTACTAGTTTTAGCTATAAATTAATTGGGTTTTGTTGTACTATATATTTATTCCGTGTATATAATATATATAACACATTTGAGTTTCCCAATTAAATATTTGACTAATTAAGGGCATTTTCAGAAATTTTAATTAGTATGGTATATATATCAGTGATATTTGAGATCGAATTGAGATCACATGTTTTTTTTTGTGAATGCCTTCCCTGACATTATATTCTTTTTCAATGGAGGGAGAAAAAAATAGTTCATATCTATAAATTGATTACAATCTGCAGAGAACGTTGTAGTGCTAGCTAGATCGTCTGTTACACGCATGCATGCATATATACACGTCCTTATATATCAAATGCACACTCTACAATTCCCTTCAATTAGTGATCAATTCATGCAGAATATCACAAAACACACAGCACATAGGGTTTTGACTTTTAAATAATAGCTTATCTGACAGATTTAATTTGTCCTGTGCACTTTATCGGCACTACAATATAATTAATCTGTTGGTTACGGATCGAAACAATGTTTCCCTTGTGCTAAACTTTCGAAGGTTACATCAGGGAAGGTCTATTGAGTTCTGGTCAAAAAACTTTAGTAGGCTTGGATGAGTATGTTGGGCACACGTTAGAATGTAAAGCCCATTCAACAAGAAAATGGGCCTCCTTTGGATGGGTCCAAATTAAATCCAGGTTCATCGATGTGTCGACGCTACCTCAAACTCGAACAAACCTCGAGACGGGCTACCTATCTACCTTCGACTCCCCTACCACGGAGTCGGGCTATCGACTCGGACAACTCGAGTCGGCCTGTCGACTAGAGTCGACATCCTATCTAGAGCTGGACAAAAAATTCGTAGCTCGTTAACTCGCTCGACTCGTGACTAGCTCGGCTCGACTCGGCTCGGCTCGTTCTATTTTCCTAACGAGCTGAGCTGCTGTTTTAGCTCGTTAGTATAACGAGCGAGTTCGAGCTGGCTCGCGAGCTTAACGAGCTCAGCACAAGTAGTCAAGTCAACCCATTAAAACAATAATAAAATACTATCTTACGATTGAGACTCATTATTTTATAATTTATTGTTAATATCAAGTTATTACTTGCTAACTTGTTATTATAAATTTATTATTATGGCATATAGAATTTATCATATAAAAGTTATAGAATTTCTCATATAAAAGTATGAAACAAAATAACATGTGTGATTAATTTGATGGAATCATAGAAATAATGATGGAACTATGGATTATTTTTTGAAACCTTATGTATTCTATTTATTTCATATTTTGATGTTTGATATGTAATTATTTAAATATTTATTATTTAATCATCTTTTAAATAATTGGCTCGCGAGCTAAACGAGCTAGCTCGCGAGCTGGACCGAGCCGAGCCGAGCTGGGTTTTTGCTCGTTATGTTAACGAGCCGAGCCGAGCTAGCGTTAACATAACGAGCTATAACGAGCCGAGCTTAACGAGCCGAGCTGGCTCGTTATCCAGCCCTAATCCTACCGGTTAACCCAAGCTTACTCCAATAATCGCTTCCTAATCTTGAGTTCCGGCGACACCTCTACCATGCCGATGCTTGAGGGCAACTCTGTGAGGCGGACTCGACCAAATGGCATGGTCAGCATGTTAGCGAGCTGACGTTTAGTTGCAACGAACTCGAGCTCGATCTTCTTCGTTTCCACGCATCTCGACTCGAATGAAGTGGTACTTCAGCTCAATATACTTCGTGAAATTTCTGCTCTAGCAGAACTTAAGTTTGCATGGAGTTCAGCGGCAATGCCGAAAACCAAGTGAAAATGGTGCCGAAAAGCGACAAAGAGAATAATCTAAGTTTAAGCATGTCTGACCCGCTTGTTTCGCCACACTTTGCTAGGAATTGACATATATGGTCTAGGTGGTCTTGTTACCCTCACCGTCAAACTTGGTGAACTTGAGGACCCTAAAGACGCAAGAGTATGGGATAGCGTCGAAGTGGTCCGGGTACGACTTACGGTAAACTCTAGCCCGATCCCAAGGTGCGTAACCAGTGCATTCCCCGACAAGCGTGTGAATTCTCTCGTCAATATCATCTACACCTTCTCGCCTGGCGCGTCTCTCGTGCGGGGGCCCGACACGCGGTGGTATGTCGAGATGCGGTCGTGCGACTCCTCCTCTCATGTCGGCTCATGATAAATAGCATGTTCAGTCTACGCGGGTGTGCGGGAGTAGGAGGTACGGGCAACGCAGGAAAAGGTAGGTAAGGCGGGTGGACGGCGCGTCGTAGTAGACAGGGGTGGTCTGACCAGCCATAGGGCTGGTCTGACCGTAGGCAACTGGTCGGTCGGATAAGCATGGTAACCGGTCTGACGTATGTGTTGTCAGGTCGGACCGGCTGGTACTCGGTCGGAACAACTGTTGGTGACAGTGGGGCTTGATACGTGTCGGTCTGACCGATCAAAGGGTCGGTTTGACCGACAGTGTGGTATATGCGGTCTGCCTAGAGGGCGGACACATGACAACTTTCCAGTGCTTCCATCTGTTCAGTTGTAATGGGTGCATGGGTGGTAAACTAGCAATTGGAGAGGGAAGAAGCTGTCGCGCCCCGATTTAATAAATCAGGACCTTTATTGAAATTCCAAAGAAAATCAATAAACCAAGACGTTCATAAAGCGACCACGTACAATACGGGCAATCATTCACGGTTCGTAGACCGCATTAATACAAAAGTGAATGAAAGTGAAGAGAAACTAATAAAATCAAGGGTCCTATATGAACGCCTCCTTCCAGTCTCGCCTTGACTGGGTCGCTACTCCAGACCTTCATCCTCCTCGTAGTAGACGGGCTCTGATGGTGTAAGTCAACGGGGTGAGTACAGATGTACTCAGCAAGCCACGAATGCAAATATAATGCAAGGTAATAACAAGGGAGATAGTGGCTAGTTTTGCGGAAGCAGTATATTTGTAAAGCATTTAATGTGAGCAAGTTATTAGTACGGAAAGGTAAACATGTGAATGCATCATCATCTTCTAACTCGAGGAGTACGTTTTACCTCCTCGCACAACAGTCCTTACATGCCATGAATAACTCATCCATTCAAACAATTTGTAAACTAACTGCGAGTAGTCACACAACCCGCCCTTGACCGTGGGCTCGGCTTTTCGAAAAGATGAATTTACTCTGATCAGAGATGTACCACTGTACCCACAAGGCACGCACTCATCACTTACACCGAAGTGTAACGAGATGGACCCATTTCACGGGAACTCGTGCCAAAACCTTCCATATGGTCCTCCCCGACTCAACAGCACCCTCTTATAGGTTTCATATGGTGTCCCGACGCGTCGGTGCCCACCATACCCCCCCTTGAGCCTCCTTTGGTACAAGTCGCCCGCAGGCTAGCCCCTTGCCCCCTCCACTATGGTGCCGAGAGCGGAGTGTTCCACACTTCAGTTAGGACTTACCCAATTAGACTTGTGGTTGGTACGGAAGTGCTTTGCAACAGATCCCGCAGACCGGTCCTTATAGTGCCCCGGGTGCGACCAACCAGTTTCCGAGCGTGCACCCGGAACCCACCATACTTATAACATAGCCTACTCCAACAGAGTCCAGAGACAAGAAGAACAGGGAAATTCATATACCAGAATCCATCTAACTACGACTCATTATTTATATCCTATAGCAGTTGTGCCGGTACATCGGGCACTAGCTAATATAATATTTGTAGAGTGACAAGGAGTTAAGGCTCAATAAGCATGGCTTGGGTTTGCACACAAGGATGGGGATCTAATAAATATAAGTGTAAGGCTTGATATTTGACTAATGCAATATTAACCTATGAGTTATAGCGTTAGTTTGTAAAACATGGGCTCAATGATGATCAACTGTTTCCACAGAGATGGTCGATGACTTGCCTTGATCAGCAAAGGGTGAAGGTGGAACCTCGGGATAGAACTCCGGATCTTGGCGACGTCGTAGTCTTCTCGATACGGAAAAGTAAATAAACATTCAATAAACAATCCAAAACAAACAACCATACTAACATACATGTTTATGTTGGATTATGTAAAGGAGATAGAGTCCTAACTTTTAGGGATTTGTTACTTAAACATTTAAGATTAATTTTTAATGAGATTCCTCAATTATTTTTTAAGGGGGTTTATTTTTCCCTTTTTAAAGTTGAAGTAAAAGTTATAAAATGACCTTAATGTTTTTATGGCATTAATGTAGTGACATTAGGTTATTTAGATCTTCTGAAGTTTGTTATATAAGTTTTAGGATAGTTCCATAAAGGGTTGACTTTTTTCTTAAATGCATTAATTAATTGTCCTAAAAGGGCCTTTGCAATATCATTTAATGGAATAGAGTGGACAAGATGAATGTTCTATTTTTATTAAAAATAGTGAACTCAAGTTGTTAGGTTTTCTGAAGTTATTATATAAGTTGTCATGACATTTTATAAAGTGTTTAACTTTTATTATATGAATTACTTAATTTATCCTACAAGGGCTTTTGCAATATTAGTTAATAGATTAAAGTGGGCATAGTGAACATGTTTATTTTTGTTGCATTAAAATAGTGGAATAAATTCATTAAGTCCTCTGAATTTATTGAATAAGTATTCATGATATTTTTGTAAAGGGTATGAGTTAATCATTTATTTTAAAGGGCCTTGAAAATGTTATTCAATAAATGAAATGGGCAAAATGACTTATTATATTTTTATTGACTTATAAACAGTGTACTGGATTCAATATATCATCTAAAATTATTATATAAATTTCTAGGAGTTTTTCTGTATTATTTAAATGGAATATTAATTAAACCCTAAAGGGGTCTTAGGAAGGTTAATTAACAAAATGTCATGGACAACATGATCATTCCATTTTTATTGTGTTAATAACAGTGAAATAGAGCCATTATATCTTCTGATATTACTTTATAAATTTTTAAGGGTTTATCTGAATTATTTAATTAAAGTATTAATTAAACCCTAAAGGGGAGTTCTCTTCATTATTTAATAAGATTATTATATGCCAAGTAAACATATATTTTTTATTGCATAAAAGTGTAGATGATAAAAAGACAAATTTTTCCGAATTGAAATGGTCAAATTTGGAGTTACTTGAGCAAGATATGAATTTTTAAAGTTTTAAACTATTTTCTGAATTATTTTTAAACCAGAAAACAGTCTCTGGTCCCACGGTGACTGGGTTCACCGTGAACCGCGACTGCGCGCGTGAGCCGGCACGTGGCAACGGTTGGATCAGGGATCCAACGGCCAGAGTGCGCGCGGGATTTAAGTGAGATCCGACGGCCAGATCCACTGATACCGCTTGGGCGAGATCTGAGGGCTCAGGTTAAATCCCACGGGGTTTAATCTGTGCCCCTCCGTCCACGATCGCACGGTTCAGACGCCGTCCGGCACGCGCGCGGGCACGGGGGAAGGCTGAGGCCTTTGTCTCTGGCTCGGCCGAGCGGCGGCGAGCGATGGCCGTCGGCCGGCGAAGGCCTAAGGCCATATTTTCCGGCAAAAATGGATAGAGGGGAGGTGGGGAGTACGTAGGTACCGGCGATGACGGCGAAGGGTGATTGACGGCGACGGCGATGAGAAGGGGCGGCGGTGCTCTTCGGGGTCGACGGCGGCCGCGAGATCCGGTGGTTATTCCGGCCCAACGGAGGTGGGGCCGAGGGAGGGCAAGTGACGTAGATCCCCGTCGGAGGCGATGGCGAGGGCGGCGGTGGACGAGGCGTCGGTGGGGAGCTGCCGGAGGGCAACAGAGGCGAAGCACGAAAAAGGGCCGATGGTGGCTTGGGTTGGCAATGACTCGGGTTCTGGTGGTGTGCGCTCGGGTTGCGGCGAGGCTAGGCTCTTTATAGGGGTCGCCGGCGATAAAATGGAAGGGGAAAAGAAGGAAACCCGAAGAGGGAACCCATGTCTCGCCGGCGAGCTTCCAGGCTTCTCGGATAGGCTTCCAAAAGGGGCGAAATCGCGTGGCTAAGGGGGGGGAAACGGATCACCGGTGAATAGGGAAGAGGATCACGTGCTTGTTTAGCGAATCCGGCCGGCCGGCGACGGATTTGAAAAGGGGGGTCGCCGGATTTGGAAGGAGGGGATTCCCCTTCCGAGGAAGAAGAAGGGCCTGACAGGTGGCCCCCACCTGTCAGAGGCTGCGAGAGAAGGAGAAGGGGCTGATGAGCGGGACCGGCATGGCAGTGAGCGGGCGGAGGCTGACGGGTGGACCCAGCGGAGCGCGTGGGAGAGGAGGGAGAAGGGTCGGCGCCGACAGGCTGGCCCGCCTGTCAGTGAGAGAGAATGCGTTGGGCTGGGCTGAAAGGCTTTTGGAGGGAGTTATGGGGTTGCGGCCCAACAAGATTTTCAATTCATTTTTCAATAAATTTAATTCCAGAAATTCAAATATTTACTTAAAGCTTGAAGATTTGTTGGAAAAATTTTGCAAAAATTCTCAAAAATATTTCTTGGTCTCTAGTTTATCCCATAAAATTTTCAAGTCCAAATTTTGAATATTTGTCTCTGTTTGGCTTTAATAGGGTTCTTTTAGTATTTTCTTAAATAACAATATTCAGAAATTATTTAATATTATTTTTCATTTATCTTATTCCCTTTTAATTTTGGGGCTGTTACAATCCTATCCCCCTTACAGAGAATCTCGTCCTCGAGATTCGAAGCGAACCTCGGGAAAACTGAGGGACTGAGTTCTACTGGTGTTCCGGATTAGGAGGAGGAGTTATATCAGAAGCAGGCAAGGCGATCTCCAGATCTGGGTTGGTTGAGATCAAATTGGGAGTGCCTTGGGTTGTATCTGGGTTCCCTTGGTGGTGAACTAGGGTTTGTCCCTCTGGGTTTGGAATGGAGGATGGCACCCGCTTGGGGTAGGGGCACTTGTTGGCGTAGTGGCCTCCTTGGCGACAGTTGAAGCACACAATCGGCTTGCCGTTCCTGTCCCTCTTGTATCCGGTAGCTTGTGCTGGAGTTCTTCCGGCTGGTGATGCTTGGGGCAGGATGTCAGGGGTTGGGGCTTGAGAGGGAATCACTCTGGTTTCTGGTATAATTGCTTCGTTCACCCATCTTTGAAAGTTGGCGAAGTCCCCGTAGATCAGCTGAAGGGAGAGCTCGTGTTGGTGTTGTTGGAGACGGAACAACTGTGCCTGCTGCTCTTGCATCTGCTTTGTTGTTGTTGCATCTGGGTAAGCAGTGTGGCGATCAGTTGGTTTTGTTTTGCCATCATCTCCGTAAGTGTGGGATGATAGACAACAGGGGTCTGCTGAGGTCCAGCTGCTCTCCACTGAGGCAGATTGCCTGAGGTGTTTCCGTCGTGTGGAGCTTCTGATCCTTGGTCATTGGCCATCCTGAAGTTGAAGGGTTCAAAAAGAAGGTGCCCACATTAAGGGAAATTGTTACTGATTTTATTGCCTAAGATAAATAAATTGACCTAGATGCTTACATATTTTATTTAGTTCCTTATTATTTTTCACACTCATGCCTTGTATTATTTTTAATATAAATGATTTATCATGTATTTTATTCACTCAACATTCATGTATTTTATTAATTTGTGTTAGAGGTTTAAGATGAAGTGATGTTGGTTATATCTTATTGAATTCCTTGGTACCAAAAATTCAAGAAAATTTTTGGAACACAATTTGATGCTTGGGGGAAATTTTTTTTTTTTGGAAAAATACTCTAGCTAATTTTAAATGAAATTTTTAGGCCCATATTTTAGCTTTCCTCTTTCTTGATGTATAGGGAATCCTTTCCTTGAAATTTATTTATTAATTTATTTTATTTTTAATGCCTGGCGAAAATCAAGGTGTTACAATCCTAACTTCCTTAACAAGAATCTCGTCCCGAGATTCGGAAAGGCTAGCAGTAGAAGGTTAAAGATAGGCTTCAAGTCTGTATTTTCATAGATTGAGCTTGGCTAAGTTAGGGCTTTCTTGACAACTTGTCTTGACTTCATGATTGGAGTTGATCTCACAGAACGGCGACGAACGAATCATATAGAGTTAAAACTTAGAGATAGATTCTCTTCTTTAGGTTGGGATTATGATTCAATAGGTCTAGGAGGAAGAGGAAAATGATTTTAAGCTTTGTTTCAAAATGTATCGTTCTTGTGATTACATTTATGTTTATTTTTATTTAATATTCACTCATGTCTTATATTCGACATGGGTGGCAATACAAGCAATTAAAAGAAAACAATCAGTCGTAAAACTACGTCTACGGTAGCTCATGGGATGGCTCGATCACGGGCTCGTGGGGGACGGGTCGGGGTCGAGGAACTAGAGGGTCCGGCGGGAGGTGTGCTGCGGGAGATCCTCTTGGGCCTCACAGTGGGGATCTGAAGGGGTTTCTTCCTGCGAGGCGGAAGGGGCGCGATCTCCTCTATGTCCTTCTTCAATTCTCTGAGCTGCTGACGGGGCTGGGTGTGGACCATGGCGCCCTGGCGTAGGAGCTCGTTCTGACGCCTCAACTCCTCTACCTCAAGAGTCAGCTGGGGGTTCTGCTGGACTTGTCGACGGAGCTCAGCATTTTCGCGGGCCAGGTTCTCTGACGAGTGGCGGTAGAAGTCGATGGTGTCGTGTTGGCTGTCTGCGTCGAGGACGGCCTCTGTGTGGAGGTTGTCCATGGCTTCCAAGAGTCTCATGGTGCGGGTGATGGCGGAGTTGCTCTGAGGGAGGGAGTTGATGTAGATGCTGCGGTGACTCCCGGGTGTACGCATGGGCATGAAGCGGTAGATGGTGTCGCGAAGGTGGCAGTCGTAGACCAGTCGAAGCTCGGCGAGGGACTGAAGAGCGGCTCGCTGGCTGGCCACCACGAAGGAAGGTCCTCCGACTCCATGGGTGTAGAAGGGTGGCTGCGTGGAAGAGGGGCGGATTACAACCGTGACCTCGCAGTAGCTCTCGTTCGCATCGGGAAAGATCCCGTGGAACGCAGGCTCATGGGGAAACCCAAGAAGTCGACGAGCACGCGAAGCTCGCGGATGAATCCGGCCTCGTCACGAAGAGTCCCGCTCATGGTATGGACCGGCATCTACAAAAGAGAGAAATTTTCGTGAAAACTTCAGAAGATGAGAAGGTAAGCAGCTTGTAGGAAAATATGGTTAATATAAGTCCTAGGGTCAGGTCTGTTTGGCTTCCTACAGTCAAGTCGGCTCTGATACCATCTTGTCGCGCCCCGATTTAATAAATCAGGACCTTTATTGAAATTCCAAAGAAAATCAATAAACCAAGACGTTCATAAAGCGACCACGTACAATACGGGCAATCATTCACGGTTCGTAGACCGCATTAATACAAAAGTGAATGAAAGTGAAGAGAAACTAATAAAATCAAGGGTCCTATATGAACGCCTCCTTCCAGTCTCGCCTTGACTGGGTCGCTACTCCAGACCTTCATCCTCCTCGTAGTAGACGGGCTCTGATGGTGTAAGTCAACGGGGTGAGTACAGATGTACTCAGCAAGCCACCGAATGCAAATATAATGCAAGGTAATAACAAGGGAGATAGTGGCTAGTTTTGCGGAAGCAGTATATTTGTAAAGCATTTAATGTGAGCAAGTTATTAGTACGGAAAGGTAAACATGTGAATGCATCATCATCTTCTAACTCGAGGAGTACGTTTTACCTCCTCGCACAACAGTCCTTACATGCCATGAATAACTCATCCATTCAAACAATTTGTAAACTAACTGCGAGTAGTCACACAACCCGCCCTTGACCGTGGGCTCGGCTTTTCGAAAAGATTGAATTTACTCTGATCAGAGATGTACCACTGTACCCACAAGGCACGCACTCATCACTTACACCGAAGTGTAACGAGATGACCCATTTCACAGGAACTCGTGCCAAAACCTTCCATATGGTCCTCCCCGACTCAACAGCACCCTCTTATAGGTTTCATATGGTGTCCCGACGCGTCGGTGCCCCACCATACCCCCCCTTGAGCCTCCTTTGGTACAAGTCGCCCGCAGGCTAGCCCCTTGCCCCCTCCACTATGGTGCCGAGAGACGGAGTGTTCCACACTTCCAGTTAGGACTTACCCATTAGACTTGTGGTTGGTACGGAAGTGCTTTGCAACAGATCCCGCAGACCGGTCCTTATAGTGCCCCGGGTGCGACCAACCAGTTTCCGAGCGTGCACCCGGAACCCACCATACTTATAACATAGCCTACTCCAACAGAGTCCAGAGACAAGAATAACAGGGAAATTCATATACCAGAATCCATCTAACTACGACTCATTATTTATATCCTATAGCAGTTGTGCCGGTACATCGGGCACTAGCTAATATAATATTTGTAGAGTGACAAGGAGTTAAGGCTCAATAAGCATGGCTTGGGTTTGCACACAAGGATGGGGATCTAATAAATATAAGTGTAAGGCTGATATTTGACTAATGCAATATTAACCTATGAGTTATAGCGTTAGTTTGTTAAAACATGGGCTCAATGATGATCAACTGTTTCCACAGAGATGGTCGATGACTTGCCTTGATCAGCAAAGGGTGAAGGTGGAACCTCGGGATAGAACTCCGGATCTTTGGCGACGTCGTAGTCTTCTCGATACGGAAAAGTAAATAAAACATTCAATAAACAATCCAAAACAAACAACCATACTAACATACATGTTTATGTTGGATTATGTAAAGGAGATAGAGTCCTAACTTTTAGGGATTTGTTACTTAAACATTTAAGATTAATTTTTAATGAGATTCCTCAATTATTTTTTTAAGGGGGTTTTATTTTTCCCTTTTTAAAGTTGAAGTAAAAAGTTATAAAATGACCTTAATGTTTTTATGGCATTAATGTAGTGACATTAGGTTATTTAGATCTTCTGAAGTTTGTTATATAAGTTTTAGGATAGTTCCATAAAGGGTTGACTTTTTTCTTAAATGCATTAATTAATTGTCCTAAAAGGGCCTTTGCAATATCATTTAATGGAATAGAGTGGACAAGATGAATGTTCTATTTTTATTAAAAATAGTGAACTCAAGTTGTTAGGTTTTCTGAAGTTATTATATAAGTTGTCATGACATTTTTATAAAGTGTTTAACTTTTATTATATGAATTACTTAATTTATCCTACAAGGGCTTTTGCAATATTAGTTAATAGATTAAAGTGGGCATAGTGAACATGTTTATTTTTGTTGCATTAAAATAGTGGAATAAATTCATTAAGTCCTCTGAATTTATTGAATAAGTATTCATGATATTTTTGTAAAGGGTATGAGTTAATCATTTATTTTAAAGGGCCTTGAAAATGTTATTCAATAAAATGAAATGGGCAAAATGACTTATTATATTTTTATTGACTTATAAACAGTGTACTGGATTCAATATATCATCTAAAATTATTATATAAATTTCTAGGAGTTTTTCTGTATTATTTAAATGGAATATTAATTAAACCCTAAAGGGGTCTTAGGAAGGTTAATTAACAAAATGTCATGGACAACATGGTCATTCCATTTTTATTGTGTTAATAACAGTGAAATAGAGCCATTATATCTTCTGATATTACTTTATAAATTTTTAAGGGTTTATCTGAATTATTTAATTAAAGTATTAATTAAACCCTAAAGGGGAGTTCTCTTCATTATTTAATAAGATTATTATATGCCAAGTAAACATATTATTTTATTGCATAAAAGTGTAGATGATAAAAAGACAAATTTTCCAGAATTGAAATGGTCAAATTTGGAGTTAATTTGAGCAAGATATGAATTTTTAAAGTTTAAACTATTTTCTGAATTATTTTAAACCAGAAAACAGTCTCTGGTCCACGGTGAACTGGGTTCACCGTGAACCGGCGACTGCGCGCGTGAGCCGGGCACGTGGCAACGGTTGGATCAGGATCCAACGGCCAGAGTGCGCGCGGGGATTTAAGTGAGATCCGACGGCCAGGATCCACTGATACCGCTTGGGCGAGATCTGAGGGCTCAGGTTAAATCCCACGGGGTTTTAATCTGTGCCCTCCGTCCACGATCGCACGGTTCAGACGCCGTCCGGCACGCGCGCGGCACGGGGGAAGGCTGAGGCCTTTGTCTCTGGCTTCGGCCGAGCGGCGGCGAGCGATGGCCGTCGGCGGCGAAGGCCTAAGGCCATATTTTCCGGCAAAAATGGATAGAGGGGAGGATGGGGAGTACGTAGGTACCGGCGATGACGGCGAAGGGTGATTGACGGCGACCGGCGATGAGAAGGGGCGGCGGTGCTCTTCGGGGTCGACGGCGGCCGCGAGATCCGGTGGTTATCCGGCCCAACGGAGGTGGGGCCGAGGGAGGGCAAGTGACGTCGATCCCGTCGGAGGCGATGGCGAGGGCGGCGGTGGACCGAGGCGTCGGTGGGGAGCTGCCGGAGGGCAAACAGAGGCGAAGCACGAAAAAGGGCCGATGGTGGCTTGGGTTGGCAATGACTCGGGTTCTGGTGGTGTGCTCGGGTTGCGGCGAGGCTAGGCTCTTTATAGGGGTCGCCGGCGATAAAAATGGAAGGGGAAAAGAAGGAAACCCGAAGAGGGAACCCATGTCTCGCCGGCGAGCTTCCATGCTTCTCGGATAGGCTTCCAAAAGGGCGAAATCGCGTGGCTAAGGGGGGGAAACGGATCACCGGTGAATAGGGAAGAGGATCACGTGCTCTGTTTAGCGAATCCGGCCGGCCGGCGACGGATTTGGAAAGGGGGTCGCCGGATTTGGAAGGAGGGGATCCCCTTCCGAGGAAGAAGAAGGGCCTGACAGGTGGCCCCCACCTGTCAGAGGCTGCGAGAGAAGGAGAAGGGGCTGATGAGCGGGACCAGCATGGCAGTGAGCGGGCGGAGGCTGACGGGTGGACCCAGCGGAGCGCGCGGGAGAGGAGGGAGAAGGGGTCGGCGCCGACAGGCTAGCCCCGCCTGTCAGTGAGAGAGAATGCGTTGGGCTGGGCCGAAAGGCTTTTGGAGGGAGTTATGGGGTTGCGGCCCAACAAGATTTTCAATTCATTTTTCAATAAATTTAATTCCAGAAATTCAAATATTTACTTAAAGCTTGAAGATTTGTTGGAAAAATTTTGCAAAAATTCTCAAAAATATTTCTTGGTCTCTAGTTTATCCCATAAAATTTTCTAGTCCAAATTTTGAATATTTGTCTCTGTTTGGCTTAATAGGGTTCTTTTAGTATTTTCTTAAATAACAATATTCAGAAATTTATTTAATATTATTTTTCATTTATCTTATTCCCTTTTAATTTTGGGGCTGTTACACGTGTTCACCCGGATTCACCTCGGATCACCTTCCCCGAACACCACCGCCTCCTTTCCATCCATAGCCGACGCATTTTCGCGCTTATGAAAGCTATCCGATGCATTTGGAAACCTCACCGGAGAATGGAAGGAACCCTTCGGGTTTCCTCCGATTCCCTTGCCAAAACGACGCTAGGCCAGCCCCTATTTAAACCCCCGCCGCTCGCCGCTCTCCGCCACACCCTCAAACTCTTTCTCCGCGCACTGCCAAGGATTTGCGACACCAAACCTCCGTTTCTCTCGGTTTCAACTCCGGTGAGCTCCCGCCGATGATCTGCGCCGCCGCCGTCAGAGCCGTCGCCACCGTTGTGACCGCCGGAGCCCACCCGTCCTCGGCCACCCCTCGGTTGGCCGTGGAACCCACCGGATCACCGTCGCCGTCGAGCACCCGAACACCCTCCACCGTCTACACTCGCCGCCGGTCACCTCCAGACCTCCTTCTTCACCGTCGAAGGTACAGTCATGACCGAGCACCCTAGGCCCTCGCCATCGCCGTCACCGCCGCGCCCGAGGCCGCCGTCGCCGGAGATGAAGGGTATAATACCCTCGTCGCCGCGTGCTGTGCCGGAATCCATCTGAGCCGCACGATCCCGAGTGCACGGCACAGATTAGATCCTGCGGGGATCTAATCTGAGCCCTCGGATCCGGTCAAACAGGTATCCTTTAATCTGGGCCGTCAAACGTTATTTAAAAGTTTGACTCGATTTGGTGCGTCCACGTCGTACCGGTTCGCGAGATCTAATCCTGGCCGTTCAATCTCATTAAACCTCCTGCCTCGCACCTGGACGCTGGATCCAGATCCAACAGTCCAGATCGCTCGGGTCCACGCGCACAGTACCGCAGTCCACCGTGAGCCTGGCTTACCGTGGACTAAAGCCCAATTTCTGTTTAAATAAAATTCCAAAAATTGATTTAAACTTTGAAAATTCATAACTTGCTCATTTTAACTCCAAATTTCACCATTCAAATTTTATTAAACTCAGCATTTTATTCTCTACACATTAATGCCATAAAAACAGTATGTTACTATTGCCCAAAATAATCTTATTAATTAAATGAATAAAAACCCCTTAGGGTTAAAATAATTAATTCAGAAAATAAATTAGGAAAAACCTTAAAATATAAGTTTTACTGTTTTTCACCAAACTTCAGAATATTAAAACCTTATTTCACATAATCAAACCCATAATCATGTATGTTAATTATTTGATTGATTTTTATCTGTTTATTGAATGTATTGTTTACTTTTCCGTCTCGAGAAGACTTCGAGTTCGTCGAGGAGCCGGAGTTCTATCCCGAGGTTCCACCTTCACCCTTTGCTGAGCAAGGCAAGTCATCGAACCCTCCTGTGGAAATAGTTGATCATCATTGAGCCCAGTTTTTCATAACTACCGCTATAACTCATAGGATATTATTGCATTAGTCAAATATCAAGCCTTACACATATATTTATTAGATCCCCGTCCTTGTGTGCAAACCCAAGCCATGCTTATTGAGCCTTAACTCCTTGTCACTCTACTATAAAATATTAGCTAGTGCCCAATGTACCGGCACAACTGCTATAGGATAAAAAGAATGAGTCGTAGATAGATGGATTCTGTTATATGAATTTCCCCATTATTCTTGTCTCTAGACTCTGTTGGAGTTGGCTATGTTATAAGTATGGTGGGTTCCGGGTGCAAGCTCGGGAACTGGTTGGTCGCACCCGGGGTACTATAAGGATCGGTCTGTGGGATCTGTTGCAAAGCATTTCCATACCAACCACAAGTCTAATGGGTAAGTCCTAACTGGAAGTGTGGAACAATCCGACTCGATGCACCATAGTGGAGGGGGCAAGGGGCAACCTACGGGTGACTTGTACCGACGAGGCTCAAGGGGGGGTATGGTGGGGCTTCAACGCGTCGGGACACCATATGAAACCTATAAGAGGGTGCTGTTGAGTCGAGAAGGACCATATGGAAGGTTTTGGCATGAGTTCTCGTGGAATGGGTCATCTCGTTACACTTTGGTGTAAGTGGTGAGTGCGTGCCTTGTGGGTACAGTGGTACATCTCTGATCAGAGTAATTTAATCTTTTTGAAAAGTCGAGCCCACGGTCAAGGGCGGGTTGTGTGACTACTCGCAGTTAGTTTACAAATTTTTGAATGGTAGAGTTATTCATGGCATGTAAGGACTGTTGAGCGAGGTGGGGCTGACTGTACCCCTCGAGTTAGAAGATGATGATGCATACCCATGTTTACATTTCAGTACTAATAACTTGCTCACATTTAATTGCTTTGCAATTATGCTTTTCCACAAAATTTGCCACTATCCCCCTTGTTATTACTTAGCATTATATTTGCATTCGGTGGCTTGCTGAGTACGTTTGTACTCACCCCCATTGACTTACACCACCAGAGACCGTCTACTACGAGGAGGATGAAGGTCTGGAGTAGCGAGCCAGTCAAGGCGAGACTGGAAGGAGGCGTTCATCTAGGACCCTTTGATTTATTAGTTTCTCTTCACCTTTATTCACTTTTGTATTAATACGGTCTACGAACCGTGAATGATTGCTCGTATTTGTATGTGGTCACATGATGAACGTCTTGGTTTATTGATTTTCTATGGAATTTCAATAAAGGTCCTGATTTATTAAATCGGGGCATGACATGTACACTGCAGAGTGGACTTGGTCTAGTAAGGCCAAGCCCATCACTTGCACTGAGCTACGGCCGTCTCCTTCCAAGAGTCGACCCAACGAGGTGAAGTATTCTTTTGATGTGACCAAGTGCGATAAGATATTTGATTTTTTGTTGAAGAACAAGCTTATCAGGTTACCAAAGGGTCACATCATCCCGATTGCCGATGACTTGAAGAAGCATGCTTATTGTAAGTGGCATGATTCTCATTCCCATTCTACTAACAATTGCAATGTTTTTCATCGGCAAGTTCAATCGGCCATAGAAGAAGGACGATTGATATTGGATACAAATCCCAAGATGAAGCTCGATCAGGATCCCTTTCCCATGAACACCGTTGATCTCAACGGGAAGAAGGTGTTGATTCGGCCTGAGCAGGCTGGGTCCGCTAAGGGGAAGGAGGTTGTGTTCGGAGAACCATGCCCACACACGCTCGTGTCGAAGAACCCTGAGGTAGGAGTGTGGAAGGTGAACACTAGTGCATCGTCTTCAGCTGCGAATTGCAAAAAGCCGAAGGTGACATACGACATGATGCTCTAGAAGCACAAGAAGAGGGCCGAGAAGGAGAGCACTCGGCCAGGACCTCCACCCAGGACGGACCCTCCTCGGAAGAGTGGGTTTGGCCTACGATGGCCGAGACCATTGGAGCCACCTTTCCCTCTGCCACTGTATCATCTGCCGATGGCGCAGTGGGCCCCTTGCTACTTTCCGCTTCTCGGGTATCCTGCCCCATATTATATTGCTCCATTTGTGCCATTCGGGTTTTATGACATGTAGGGCCTGATGAGTGCTCCAAGAGGCGATGTCTTTGGTAGATTATCCGTCGCGCCACGAGGACATCTGAAGATGGCATCCGAAGCTATCCTCATCAAGGTAGGGTCCTAGGATGTCCCAATCCCTAAGGGGGCCTCCACGGAGCAAGACGGAGGCAAACCACAGGAGACCATCACAATCGGTCTGACCATAGCCCTAGGGACGGTCAGACCGCATTCACCATCCTAGTATGACTGGGCTACTATGGCTGGTTCGACCGGCCTATTGCAGGCACCTAACACCAGATGGTTCGACCGGCCCCCTATGACCGGTCCAACCGACCCGATAAGGCCGGCCCGACCGACAATACATAGGAGTAGGTTTCCGCCATGCGCAAAATTGCCGAGGCTGATCCGAGCAATTCCCGTTCGGCCAGAAATTCCCAGAACAAAGTTGTGGCGCTCGACACTAAGCCGCAGCCTTCGTGGGCACCCCAAGTATGACCAAGTCCCAGAAGAGGCAGTTACAACATCTTTGAGCCTAGGAGATGCATGAGAAGAAGGCTGAGGACGAGTGGGACGTCATTTTCGAGGAGATCCATCCCTGACCAGCAGCGAAATAGGTATGGAAGCCGAAGCCAGTTGTCATAAACAACCCGACTCCTACTCTAAGCAACGACGAGGACGACATAATGGACGATGACTACATGTCGGTCTCTAAGGGGCCCACTCCTCAGGCGATGGACATAAATGTTGTCATGTTGCCTGCTGAGTTTGCTCTTCCACAAGACGAGCCCGAGGTCGCTCAGTTGAGCCTCGAACCACAAGAAGCCATTTTTGAGAAGCCTAAGGATACGACTCATCACCTGAAGCCTCTCTACGTCAAGGGGCACATCGACAGGAAGCCGATCTCGAGGAAGCTGGTAGATGGAGGTGCCACCGTCAACTTGATGTCGTACTCTTTGCTAAAGAATCTCGAAAGAATGAAGACGACCTGATGAGGACCAACCTAAAGGTCAACGGCTTCAACGGTGAGAGCTCCAAAGCCATGTGCATTTTTTCTTTGGAGCTGACAGTGGGCAACAAGAAATTGCTGGCATCATTCTTCGTTGTCTATGTGCAAGGTAACTACAGTGTGCTACTTTGGCGTGATTGGATTCATGCAAATTACTGTCTTCTGACTACTTTGCACAAGTGCCTTATTCGGTGGGACGTCGATGATGTAGAGGTTGTACCAGCTGATACTTCGGCCTAGGTTGATTTGGCCGATGTGTCTATTGATGCCGTTCATGATAAGGTAGAATGCTTGTCAGGCAGAGATCTCTCAGACTACGATTTTGTTAGCGTGTCTGAGGGACGCTTTATTCTAGTATCTGTAAAGTCGGCTGGTGTAGTACGGCTATCTCTAAACTAGTAGTCATGTCTAGTAAGAGTAATCTTGATTGGATAAAGTCTCGTGTGGAGCAATATCAGTCTTCTAAAGACGGTATTGCCGAAGCCATTGAATATTTTAGCGAAGTAGAAAAGTTAGGTCAAGGTTTTTGCGTCGACCGATCCTCTAGAAGAGGTCTATATAGGTGATGGTAGTATTCCAAGGTCGACTTTTGTAAACAAAAATTTGTAGGCTAATGAAAAGTTGCTTCGGTCGTATGTTGATTGTTTCGCATGGGAGTACAGTGAGATGTCTGGACTAAGCCGTGAGCTCGTGGAGCATCGACTACCAATTAAACCCAGGTTTAGGCCTTATAAACATTCCCCTCGTCGCTTTAATTCGGCCATGTATGACCAAGTTAAAGAAGAGATAGAACGATTACTCATGGCTGAGTTTATTAGGCCATGCAGGTATGCTGAATGGGTTGCTAACATTGTGCCTACAGAGAAGAAAGGAAGTGGAAAGATTCATGTGTGTATTGATTTCAGGGACTTGAACAAGGCCACTCTGAAGGACAAATATCCCATGTCGATAGCCGACATGCTGATCAATGATGCTTCAGGACACAAGGTACTAAGTTTTCTTGATGGCAGCGTTGTTTATAAACAAATCTTTATGGCCGAAGAGGATGTCTACAAGACAGTCTTTCGATGCCCTGGTTTTGTCGGCTTATTTGAGTGGGTTGTTATGACTTTTGGTTTAAAAAATGTTGGCTCTACATATCAACGTGCTATGAACTTGATCTTTCATGACTTGCTAGGAGTTATGCTAGAGGTCTACATAGATGATGTTGTAGTCAAATCGGATGCTATGGGGAACCATTTAACCAATTTGAGAGTTGCTTTTGATAGAATGCGTTAGTATGGCTTAAAAATGAACCTGCTCAAGTGTGCTTTTGGCGTGTCAGTGGGCATGTTCTTTGGATTCATGATTCATGAAAGATGTATTGAGATTGATCCTAAGAGGCTTGAGAAGATTAAGAACTTTGAAGTGCCGACATGCAAGAGAGATATGCCAAAGTTGTTAGGCAAGGTTAATTATCTGTGCCGCTTTATATCTAACTTGTCTGGAAAGATTGATGCTTTTGTACCCATACTTCGGCTAAATAACGAAGCCGAATTCACTTGGGGGGCAAGTCAGCAACACACTTTTGAGAAGATTAAGGAGTGCTTGTCATCGCCGCATGTGGTAAGAGCACTGAAAGCCGGGACTCTATTCCGGCTTTACGTTGCTGCAGAAGATAGTGTGATAGGAGCTATGTTAACTCAGGAGGTGGAAGGAAAAGAGTATGTCATCACATTCTTGAGTCGCCGCCTACTGGATGTCGAGACAAGGTATGCGTTTTTAGAGCGTTTATGTTTGTCACTTTATTATGCATGTACCAAATTTTGCCACTATCTTCTATCTGCACATGTATTGTTACTTGTCAAACTGATGTTATAAAGTACATTTTGCAAAAGCCAATTTTATGTGAGAGAATCAAAAAGTGGCTTATGCTTTGATTGAGTATGATTTGGCTTATGAACCTCTAAAAGCTATGAAAGGCCAAGTTGTCACAAATTTTATAGTTGATCACTATATAGATGTCAATTGGAGTAGTGATACTACATTGATTGAGGTAATACCATGGAAACTTTACTTCGATGGTTCATCTTGCAAGAATGGACAAGGTGTTGGAGTTGTGCTCATATCACCTAGTGGTATGAGTTTCGAGACCTCAGCCCATTTAGAATTTCCTTGTACTAATAATCAAGCCGAATATGAAGCTATGTTGCTAGGACTTGAATTGTTAAACTCCATGGGTGTTAAATATGTTGATGCATATGGTGATTCATTATTAGTAGTTCACAAGTAGCTAAAGTTGCTCAATGTTTTAATGGTTTGCTAAATAGTTACTTGTATAAATGTCTGGACATAATTACTACTCTTGATGATTTTGAGATTTCACATGTGTCTAGAGAAGTCAATTCAGTAGCAAATGACTTGGCTCAACAAGCATCTAGTTACCAAATTAAAAGAGGTAAATTTTTCGCACAAGAAAAACGATACTTGACTTTATTTTTGTACCTGAGTCAGAACACATCGTTCTGACCGGCCTGACATGGCGGTCCGACCGTAGGTGTCTGATCGGTCTGTCTGCCTTGTGTCAGGAGGCTTCGAAGCACGGGGGGCAGGTCCAAATTTATGAGTCGAACGCCAATTCAAATGAGGATTTGGCGAGTACTTTAGGAAATCACAAGGATGATTGGAGAACTCCAATTATTTAATATTTGAGGGATCCTAGTAAGTAGGTTGATGGAAAGTTTGGCGGCAGACATTTAAATTTGTATTACTCGACGATGAGTTGTATCGCCAAACTATTTATGGAGTACTTTTGAGATGTTTGAATATCGATCAGTCTAGACTTGTTGTGGGTGAAGTGTATGAAGGTCTTTGTGGTACTCATCAGTCGGCCCAGAAAATGAGTTGTATGCTCAAAAGAGTGTTTTTTATTGGTCGATTATGACTGAGGACTGTTTTAAGTATTATAGAGGATGTGAAGCTTGTCAAAGGTTTGGTAATATTCAGCATGCTCCTCCATCTTTACTTAATCCTATTATCATACCATGGCTGTTTTGAGGTTGGGCCTTATACTTCATCGGCCAAATTTATCCTTCTCTTCAAAAGGGCATCGGTTCGTGTTGATGGCTACAGATTACTTCACCAAGTGGATCGAGGTCGTACCTCTCAAGAATATGACACAAAACGAGGTAATTGATTTCATCTTGAAGCACATTATACATAGATTTGGTATTCCCCGAACTCTTACTACAAATCAGGGGGATTCATTTGTTTCTAAAGAAGTATGTAATTTTATCGAATCTTATGGTATAAAGTTGATAAACTCTTCATCATACTATGCTCAGGCTGAGTCTAGTAATAAAACTGTGATTAAGCTCATTAAAAAAAGATTGAAGAGTTTCCTAAAAGGTGGCATGAAGAGCTTTCTGAGGCATTATGAGCATATAGAGTTGCAAAGCATGGTGCCACCAAAGTAAGTCCATACGATTTGGTGTATGGACAAGAAGCCATTTTCCCCATGGAGATGAATCTTGGCTCATTAAGGTTGCTTAAGTAAGATGGATTATTGGTCGATGAGTATAAAACTCTTTTGAAGGATAATTTAGAAGAGGTGACCAATAAGAGGTTAAGAGCTCTAGAGGCAATAGAAAGAGAAAAAATAAGAGTGGCTAGAGCTTATAACAAGAAGGTGAGAGCAAAATAGTTTCAAGTTGGTGACTTGGTTTGGAATACGATTTTGCCTTTAGCCACTAAGATCCCAAAATTTGGTAAATGGTCGCCAAGTTGGGAAGGTCCTTTTAGAGTTGTTGAAATCGCTCCAGGTAATGCATATTTGCTAGAGTCTCTAAAAGGAGAGTGATTTCATAGGGCTTTGAATGGTAGGTATTTGAAAAAGTACTTCCCAAGTGTGTGGAAAACGCTTGAAGTGTCGAAAAGCCGATATAAAGCATATCGCCCTTAACGCATTGTGCTTTTGGCTCACTAAAGTTTGCCAAAACGCAGGGGGCATGTGTTGATGGGAAAAAATGGCATTAATGGTCAAAATTATCAAAATATCTCTTTTGGTAGTTTTACCGAAAATATGCCGAGACCTAGCAAAGGCTGGTCCAATCGGCCATGTAGGCCCGGTTAGACCGGCCATATGGGTCCGATCAAACCGGCCCAACTGGAATCCGATTCAGATTAGCTGATTTCAGGTCTATTTTATCAATAATTAATTATTGATGACTTGGAACCGTGTCTAACTCAGATTAGAGCCTAGGCACTCATGACCAACCTCTATAAATAGAGACAAGGCCTATTCAAGTAAGCCCCCCAAAACCCTAATAGATCCAATCTATTATTCCTTGAATCGTACCTTTACTTTTCAATTTACTTTCTTTCCCTAGATTCAATTCAACACATCCATCTTTGTGGGTTTGCACTATAAGCACTCCATCCACCGCGTCATAATCATGGTAAGTCCTGGCCGAATTACTTTGATCTCTTGATATTTTTTGCAGTATTTTCATCCCATCTTCATCCTCCAGAATTTTGGATTCATATACCCATGGCAACACGATCACCGGAGTCCTAGAGATCACTTTCCAGGGACTGTCGGTCTGACCGGCGGTGTTGCCCCGGTCCGACTAGCCCATGCCGCGCCGTCACCTGATGCGTCAGCATGCTGCTGTCCAACCGACAGCCTAAGGCCGGTCTTACCGGGCTTCGCACGAGGCTTCGGGAGCACATCGCACCGGCGCTGGAGTCCCCCTTCGGGTTCATTGCACTTGTCCGGTCTGACCGGAGGCTCCTCCTTGATTCGACCGACAAGAGGCCGAGGGCCCGAGATTTATTCGTGTCGGAGTTTGCTTCGCGCCGGAGTCCCCTTCGGAATGACTTCGTACTGCACCCTTCGGTTCGATCGGAGTTTGGCCTCCGGTCTAACCGACTAAAGGACCGAAGTCCCCCTTCGGATCCCTTTGGGATTTTTCACGCACTAGATGCCGAAGGACCCCTTCAACAATACTCTCTACACCATCGGTCAGACCGATGGTGCGCCTAGGTCAGTCTGACCATTCATTGTGCCATGGTCCAACCGACCCTGTTTTGGCCAGTGTGGTTTTATTACTTTTCTCACACATCGGTTAATTGAATAATTTCATATTAATATTATTTGATTGCCTGGTGACTCCGTTATTTCCTCACCACTGTTTGAGGATCGTCGGAATGCGGTGTCGGCGTTGCGTTACTGTTGGACCAGAAACGACAACTAGAGGGGGGTGAATGGGAGCTTTTAAAATTTTAGACTAAAAATAGCCTTCTGTTTTAATTCTGTCTTCTGCGAAACATGCTTCGAACACACCCTTCGAAGTTCTCATTCGGAGGTATTTCACAACTCCAAAATCAGGCCTCACAAGGAGCAAAAGTTCAAAGTCAAGAAGACTTCGCTCCACTCACAACTCCGAAAATTTAGCTCTGCTAAGTCAGTGCAGGCTCCGCACACTGGGTGTCTTCGAGCAGACTTCGCACTTCACCCTTCGCAAGAGCAGACTTCCCTCTGAGGACTTTGACCAAATACTCAGCGATAGCAACTGGTGCTAGGCTTCGTACTTTGAAGGTCTAAATGCACACAGAACACACTTCGACAAGGACTTCGACAAGGGAAGAACACGGGCTTCAATTTAACCCAAGAACAGTGCTTCGCTAGTAATCAAAGAGGTCTAGCCTCCAGTTTACACAGAGCGAACATACACTGAAAAACACACACTTCACATGAACAGACATCTCACACACTTCTCCAGAAGAGATTCAGTGCACAAACTCAACCTAGAAGAAGATGGTGCACAGAGAAATCAAAACATGCAGTGCAAAGTAGGCATACAAGTTCAAACAATAAATGAAAACAGAATCAAAGTTTCTTTGCTTGAACAGGAACACAAAATGAACTCACAAGATGAACACATAGTATGTGGCGGCTAGCACAGGAGCTCAAAAATGGCTGCTCAAAGTGTTCATGTGGCCTAGCTAGTCTCCACTATTTATAGGCACTATTTAGCCCTGTAAATAGACTACTTTACCCCTAGGGTTTACACTGTTTTTGTCTCATCAGAACAGGGGGGACAGCTGGTACTCTACTTTATTTAGAGGCTTCTTTTGTCAGCTTCGCAGAGGAGACAACATCAGCTTTTGCAGTGACGGTAGCTTCGGTGAGAATCCTTGAGCCTGACGGCCTTCGCTTCATCGAAGTCAGCCTTCGATACAGTGACGGTTTTGAGCCGAAGCCGTCAAAGCCCTTGGGCCTTCGCACCAACACCTCCGGAGTGGACCACCACGGCTTCGCAGCTTCTCCCAGCTCGAACTCCGTCAGCCCATGTACCGAAGCCATGCCTGACCGAAGTACCTCAAGTCAGTCACACTCTGAAGCCCCACCTTTAGAGTACCACCCTTCGAAGTCCCTCCTTCGTCCAAGGCCTCCGCATGAAGCATTCCATGAGCACTTCGTCGTAGTGTCTCTCCCCGAGCATACTCCTCGACGAACCTCACCCGGACCATGCCTTCGATGCACCTCGACTTCTGAGACCTTCGTTGGGTACACCTTCGAGTGCCTCTCTTCGGAGCACACTTTGAATGCCTTGCCTCATTGCTGAGGACTTTGTCCGCCATACTCCGAAGTTACTCCATTCGGAGTACCCTTCAAAGTGCCTCGCCTCCGAGGACTTCATCTCGGAGTACCTTCACCTGGAGCCATGCTCCGCACTCTCTGCCTTCGTCTGGCGCACCTCGACCCGAGGTCCGACCTCGACCCCTTGGCAGCCTTCGTGACCGAGCTCCCCGCTCGCCTAGCATCAAGCCTCCCTCTTGACCCAGGTTCACCTGCTATGAACTGTCCGTCGCCTCCAAAGTCACCTGCGCACCACAGACAAACAGACAAGTGTATCCAGTACCCCAGAGACCACTCCGGGTAAGCAACCTTCAATACACACTCCGGTATACCGCCCAAAATACCGAACCCTTTGGTACAACCCAATTATCGTGTACTGTCAGACCCCTCTGACAGGCACACTCTGCTGCAACAGCTGCAGTAGCTAGAACCCACCGAACCCTTTGGTGAAATCAACCTTCGAACCCCTTCGGAGGGACCCCTTCAAATCAGAGGATAAATCTGTCAATCACTCATCACAGGCTCCGAAACCAACCCTTGGTTTCTCAATCTCCCCCTTGATGAGTGCATTGACAACCAAATTCAAGTTCAAGAAAATTTGAAGAATTTCAGCACACAAGTGACCATAAAATTCAGAAACGAGCCAGTCCATGTCACTTGACAAAATAATTTTCCTCCCCCTTTTCAGAAGAGTAAAGCCCCTTCGGCAAAACTTTCCCTTTGCAAGATAAATCTCCCCCTGAGTTATTTTACCCCCTTGCTACATAGAACTCAAAAATTTCTCACCCTTTGGCAATACAAGCATCAAGGAGCATTTTAACAGATGCAAAGCTTCAAAAAGGGCAGAATTGCAAAGACATATAAAGCAAAAATATGCCAACATTAATACCAATTTTCATGTGCTCAGCTCAATTTAACATTCTCTAAAAACATGATGACATCATGTGATTTATCATTTTGAAATAAAAGCATCACCACTCAATCAAGGTAACTAGGCAAGTAAAAACAAGGACTGCGCAAAGCTAGTCAATTTCTACTCTAGACAGACAACTCCAGTTCAAGTGGAGCATGAAGCAAACTTGATGAACAATGAATTTTTGTTATTTTTTGTTTAGAAAGCCAGGGGTTATTTGTTGTCTACCTTATACTTTCCAATCAGGCAAAGCCTAGGCACGAAAGCCATCAGAAACTTAAGGCGGTGATTTTGGCATGCACTACACTATCCCAGTTTAGACCAATGTGCAATAGTAAGCAGTCTAGAATAGAGTAGTGTGACAAACAAACCCACCTGGATCTTTTTGCTTTGAAGCATGCAAATCATGGATCTTTGGAATTTTTGATTAAGTGAACAAATTGTTTATCACTTGATGAATATCCATTAGTAAGTAGAACAATTTTTCAAGTTGCAATGTTTAGCATCCAGAGAAAATGAGTCTTTCTATCAAGCAGATAAAAGATAGCTAAAGCAGTCTTGCCTAAACATGCTAGATTCAAGACTAAGCAGTGAGCATGATTTGATTTTGGAAAGAAGAATCATGCACATAATGTTTCAGACATATTAAATAGAGCTGAGCTGACATGATTTCATGAATTAAAATCAAGCATATAAGTGCAAGAGATGTAAATGCAATTTCACACACAATGAGCATATGCAAGACAATTCAAATCGGCTCCCCTCACAAAATGCCGTAAGGGTGACAAGCACCAAGTTCCCCACGCAAGTAGGCAAAACGAGAAGCATCGAGGGGTTTTGTGAAAATATCGGCTAGCTAGTGTTGGGTATCAACATATTGAAGTTCAATATCACCCTTCTCATTATGATCTCTAAGAAAATGATAACGCACATCAATGTGTTTGGTTCTGGAATGCTGAATCGGGTTGTTTGCAATACAAATAGCACTAGTGTTATCACAGAAAAGTGGAACACTCTTATAATCTAACCCAAAATCCCGCAAAGTGGAAACCATCCATAAAATCTCAGAGCAACAGCTAGCTGCAGCAACATATTCGGCCTCAGTTGTCGATTGTGCAACACTAGACTGTTTGTAGGAAGACCGACAAACCAGTGAAGTACTTAGAAAATGACAAGTACCGGAGGTACTTTTCCTATCAATCCTACACCCAGCAAAGTCTGCATCAGAAAAACGTCGAAGACACAAAGAGGAAGACGCAGAATACCAAATGCCAAATTCGAGGGTGTGTTTGAGATACCTAAGAATGTGCTTTATCGCTTGCCGGTGCGAAGCACAGGGTGAAGCCTGAAAACGAGCGCATAGACACACTGCGAAGTGTATGTCCGGTCTCGTAGCAGTCAAGTAGAGGAGGAAGCCGATCATGCTTCGGAACTACTTCTGATCTATGGCTTCTCCATCCTCATTAGGATCCAATACTACAGATGTAGCCATTAGAGTGGCGAGGGGCTTCGCATCAGCCATGTCGAATTTCTTGAGCAGGTCCTTAGTGTACTTCGTCTGGTGGACGAAAGTACCTTGTTTGCTTTACTTGATTTGCAAACCAAGGAAAAAGTGAGTTCGCCCATCATGGACATCTCAAACTCACTGCTCATGGCATCTGCAAACTCGGCAACCAAACCATGAGAAGAGCCACCAAAGATGATATCATCCACATAAATCTGGACTAGGAGGAAAGCTTTGCCATGCTTGAGAGTGAACAGGGTTTTATCAACATATCCCATCAAATACGCCCGCTCAAGCAGAAAAGACTTAAGTCTATCATACCATGCCCGAGGGGCCTGCTTGAGTCCATAAAGAGCCTTATGAAGTTTAAGGACTTTATGTGGGTATTTGGAGTTTTCAAAACCAAGGGCTTGTTTTACATAAACATCTTCGCCAATGAAGCCATTAAGAAAAGCACTTTTGACATCTATTTGATAGAGTTTGAATCCCCGGGATGTCGCAAATGCAAGTAAAATCCTAATGGCCTCAAGACGAGCAACAGGTGCAAAAGTTTCAGTAAAATCAATCCCTTCTAATTAAGAATAACCCTGAGCTACAAGTCTAGCCTTGTTTCTAACTACTGTCCCATCCTCCCCTTGTTTGTTTTTGAAAATCCATTTTGTTCCAATGAAATGAACATTTGGTGGAGGATCAACTAAAGTACAGACTTGGTTTCTCTCAAAATTTTCAAGTTCTTCATGCATGGCATTGATCCAACTAGAATCAGAAAGTGCATGACTAACATCTAAGGGCTCGAAAGAAGCAACAAAAGCGGAATCAATGAACTGAGCATGAGAATGTGTTACCCTTTGATCAAGCTCACCAATGATCTGCTCGGGAGGATGCATCCTTTGAACATGGTGTGGAGCCTCACGGCAGGATGCAGTCTCCCCCTCCACTTGTGCGTTGGAGTGGTCCAAGATGACCGATGTCGAGGTAGTTGCTTCGGGACCTTGTGCCGAAGTGGTCGAAGCGGGTCGGCTTCAGGGGTGATGTCGAGGGTAGTAGGGGTTCATCCTCGAAATCTCTGGGATCTTCTTCTTCAAAGATGGTCTGCTCCATGTCGTGTTCACTTGCATGTTCAAAAGTGGAACTAACAGAGGGGGTTGATTCATCAAAAGTCACATCACATGACTCGATGATAGTGTTAGTCTCCAAATTGTAAACATGATAAGAATGTCCATGAGTAGTGTAACCTAGAAAGATCCCGTCAGAAGAACGCGACTCAAATTTGTCCAAATTTCCATGTTTTAGGATAAAGCAACGACAGCCAAAAACTCGAAGATGAGTAACCTTGGGCTGTCTCCCAAAACATAGCTCATAAGATGTTAAGTTCAAAATTGAGCGCAAGAAAATTCGGTTTGAGATATAACAAGCAGTGTTCATGGCCTCAGCCCAGAATTTCCTAGGAGTCTTGTGCTCATCGAGCATCATCCTAGCCATCTCAACCAAAGTGTGGTTATTTCTCTGAACAACACCATTCTGTTGAGGAACCCGCGGAGCATAGAATTGATGTTCTATGCCATGCTCCATGCAAAAGTCAACAAAGAGACTATTCTTGAACTCAGTGCCATTATCACTTCGAATGAATTTCAATGCACCCGGGAGTTCAATGAAAAGTCTCAAAGACAAGTTCCGAATGTGTGAAAACACTTTATCCTTGCTGGCAAGAAAGAAGACCCAAGAGTAGCGAGAGAAATCGTCGACAATGACTAACACATACTACTTGCCACCTAAAGAACTAACCCGAGAAGGACCTACAGTGTCAATGTGGAGAAGTTCTCCGGGTTGTTCAGTCATCACCGTGGTGATTGGTGAGTGCGAAGCGGCAATCATTTTTCCATGTCGACATGGAGCGCAAACTAAATTCTTCTCAAACTTGAGCTTGGGCAATCCTCGAATCAGACCTAGGGCACTCAGATGAGCAAGCAACTCAAAGCTCATATGCCCTAGTCTCCTATGCCACTTCCAAAGCTTAGAAGTCGAATGTGCAACAAGACAGTGAGAAGAACCAGATGACTCAGAAAAATCAGCTCCAAAAACTCTCCCAACTCTAAAGATCTTACAAATCACAACACCATCAGAATTGAGTACTTGCGAACTATCGCGATGGAATCGCACTTCGAAGCCCTCATCAAGCAATTGAGATACAGAAAGCAAATTGTATCCCAAGTTTTCAACCAAAGCAACATCTTTGAGAGTGAAATTCGAGTTAATTCTTACCACACCTTTACCTTTCACTCTACTCCTTTAATTGTTGCCGAAGGTGATATGTTCCTTTTCTTGGTTGTGGTGAGGCTGGAGAACCATGTTGCATCTCCGGTCATGTGGCGCGAACAACCGGAGTCCATGATCTACGTGCCCTCCAGGCCTCGATCTAGCGCCTACACATGATAAGAAAATCTCGATCGCTCAGTGCTGGGGTGAGTGAATACATGATGAGGCATCCAACACTAAGTGATACGAGTAGTAGGCATAGTAAAAATAGGACCGTCCACGCATAGGATAATCAGAATGATGCAACGTGCGAGGTCTACCTACAAGCTGTGACCCAGATGCATGACGAGGTATCCTACTCTATCGAGGAACAAAGCTACTCGCCCGGGGTCTACCACCATATGGAACATAGTGAACACCTTGAGGAGCAAAACCTCTCTGAGAAGTATGAGGAGCCTCGAAAATAGGACGTGAGTACAACTTAGACTCATGCATACCTCGAGATGGGTAATGCATGTCCTGGAAACTCATCGCCTGAGAGCGTCGCTCATCCTTGATGCGACGAAAACAGAACCCAATCAGATGACCCACCCGCTGACAGTAGGAACAATGAAAAACTCTCCTAGGGGCACTCTCATGGGTCATAGGAGCAACTCTCACAGGCTCCTTGGGCTTCTACTGAGTGGTTTTCTTGGGAGGAATTTTCTTTGCAGGAGGAATGGTTTTCTTTAGGGTTTGGGTAGGCCTTTTGGCTGATGGAGTGTCTAACAGAGCTCTCTATTTCTCTAAGGTAGTGGGTGAGGTAAAAACAATTTTGTTTACACTATCTGAAGGAATCCTCTCAAAACCCAATCCTAGAGCTAACCCTGCTCTGTCAGCACACATCTTGGTTTTGGCCAAGAGCAAGTCCATCCCACCCTTTCCCTCAGTGCATTTGTTAACCACAGAAAGAAGGTATTCATTTTCAGTCATAAGGTTTTCAGCTCGCTCTCTAACAATGCCTAGCTGGTCCTTAAGGGTTATGCAAGTGTCACACATAGGTTGCACATCCTTAGAACTACCGGCCCTATCCAATCTAGCCTCTAAATCCTGAACATGCTTATTACGTAAATCAATGCTTGTCACGTAATAAGGGGCAGTTCATGCATTCAATTATATCATGAGGACTAGAATCAACTATCAAAAGCTGCTTCTGTGCAGTCTCAAGCTCAGAAAGAGTTTGAGCACGCACAGAACGCAACTGAGTAAGCTCACCCATGACAACAGTGCAAGATTCACATTCAACATCATTAACCCTAGACTTGAGCATGGCATAATCAGTAGAAACAGATTCTAGCCTAAGTCTAAGGTCTTTTCTATCTCTAGCGGCTTGCACAAGTAATCTATCCTGACCAAGAACTACTTCATTCAGTTCATCTAATTTAATTGAAAGCTGGTCATAGGATAGAGGTACCTCAGATGAGTCAAGTTCATCGCCGTTGTGATCGCTGTCGGCCATGAAGCAAAGGCCGGTGAAATCTCGTCCCTTCTTGTCCTTCTTATCTTCCTTCCTTAAGGATTCCTCCTCCTCATCAGAGCTCGACTCCTCAGTTGAGGAAGTGTCGATGTCGCTGAGAGCAGCAACAAAGGCTCTGGAAGCGTCTTTGGCTACCCTCTTAGCCACCTTGCCGCGCTTGCCCTTCAAAAAGGGTTTCCTCTCCTTTTTGTGGTATTTGGGGCGCTCACTCTCATCTCTCTTCTTGAGTTTAGGACAATTTTCCTTGATGTGAGAAGTGTCGCCACACTCAAAACAACCACTAAAACCACCTCTCCTCTGATCCCGTCTCTCATGGTGAAAACGGGTGAACCTTCTAGCAATGAGAGCAAGCTCATCATCATCCAGAGTATCCACCTGCTCCTTAGTGACGGAGACCAGGGAGGACAAAGAAAAACCATCTGCAAGAACACAAGTGCTTGATGTGCTTGGTTCTGCAGTGGTGCCACAGCTAGTGCTAGAAACTAGTGCCAATGGCTGTGGCAAAGAGTTCCTATACACTGCAAGAGATGCCTTGGCAATCTTTGTGGACTTCAGCTTGCTGAAGAGCTCATCACAGGTCAATTTGTCGTAACCTGCAGACTCCTCAATGCTAGATATCTTCACTTCCCATATGATACGAGAAAGAGCATAGAGAAGCTTGATAGCCCTATCATGATCATTGTAAGCAAGCGTCCCGTTGGACCACAAGTTACTCACTATCGCATCAAAGCGAGAAAACATGACATCTATAGATTCACCAGGTGCCTGCACAAACAACTGATACTGTTGATTGTATGTGCTTTGGCACCTGGCCTTAATCTGTGTAGAGCCCTCATAAAAAATAGTGAGTGTAGTCCAAATCTCCCTAGATGTCCTAAGGTGATGTACCCTATCAAACCCACTTCTACTCAAACCAATGAACAGTATATTTCTAGCCTTGGAGTTGGCATTATACTGATCCTTCTCAGTTTGAGAGGTGCGAGTTTTAGGGATGGAGTATTGTGAGTCCACAATCTCCCAAATTGCATTTCCTTGGCTTAGCAAGTAAGCCTCCATGCGCACCTTCCAGTATGCAAAGTCCGTCCCATCAAACAGAGGTATTTTATTAACTATGTCCATGTCGCCAACAGATCACAAAACTAGTTAAGGTCAACTGGTGATCTTAACCGGCTCTGATACCAATTGTTGGACCGGAAACAACGACCAGGGGGGTCAATGGGAGCTTTTAAAATTTCAGACTAAAAATAGCCTTCTGTTTTAATTCTGTCTTCTGTGGAACAGGCTTCGAACACACCTTCGAAGTTCTGGTTCGGAGGTATTTCACAGCTCCGAAATCAGGCTTCGCAAGGAGCAAAAGTTTGAAGTCAAGAAGACTTCGCTCCACTCACAACTCCGAAAATTCAGCTCTGCTAAGTCAGTGCAGGCTCCGCACATTGGGTGCCTTTGAGCAGGCTTCGCACTTCACCCTTCGCAAGAGCAGACTTCCCTCTGAGGACTTTGACCAAATACTCAGCGATAGCAACTGGTGCTAGGCTTCGTACTTTGAAAGTCTAAACGCACACTAAACACACTTCGACGAGAACTTTGACAAGGGAAGAAAACGGGCTTCGATTTAACCCAAGGATAGTGTTTCACTAGTAATCAGAGAGGTATAGCCTCCAGTTTACACAGAGTGAACATACACTGAAAAACACACACTTCACACGAACAGACCTCTCACACACTTCTCTAGAAGAGATTCAGTGCACAAACTCAACCTAGAAGAAGATGGTGCATAGAGAAATCAAAACATGCAGTGCAAAGTAGGCATACAAGTTCAAACAATAAATGAAAACAGAATCAAAGTTTCTTTGCTTGAACAGGGAACACAAAATGAACTCACAGGAGCTCAAAAATGGCTGCTCAAAGTGTTACTGTGGCCTAGCTAGCCTCCACTATTTATAGGCACTATTTAGCCATGTGAATAGACTACTTTACCCCTAGGGTTTACACTATTTTTGTCTCATCAAAACAGGGGGACATCTGGTAGTTTAGTTTATTTAGAGGCTTCTTTTGTCAGCTTCGCAGAGGAGACAACATCAGCTTTTGCAGAGCAGACACGGTCAACCTTTGCAGTCTTGGAGTCTTCTGAAGCCCCCCTTCGCACGCGAGGGGTGTGGTAGCTTCGGTGAGAATCCTTGAGCCTGACAGCCTTCGCTTCACCAAAGTCAGCCTTCGATCAAGTGACGGTTTTGAGCCGAAGCCGTCAAAGCCCTTAGGCCTTCGCACCAACACCTCCAGAGTGGACCACCACGGCTTCGCAGCTTCTCCCAGCTCGAACTCCGTCATCCCGTGTACCGAAGCCATGCCTGACCTAAGTACCTCAAGTCAGTCACACTCCGAAGCCCCACCTTCGGAGTACCACCCTTCGAAGTCCCTCCTTCGTCCAAGGCCTCTGCATGAAGCATTCCATGAGCACTTCGTCGCAGTGTCTCTCCCCGAGCACACTCCTCGATGAACCTCACCCGAACCATGCCTTCGATGCACCTCGACTTCTGAGACCTTCGTTGGGTATACCTTCGAGTGCCTCTCTTCGGAGCACACTTCGAATGTCTTGCCTCATTGCTAAGGACTTTGTCCGCCATACTCCGAAGTTACTCCATTCGGAGTACCCTTCGAAGTGCCTCGCCTTCGAGGACTTCGTCTCGGAGTACCTTCACCCGGAGCCATGCTCCGCACTCTCTTCCTTCATCTGGCGCACCTCGACCCGAGGTCTGACCTTGACCCCTTGGCAGCCTTTGTGACCGAGCTCCCCGCTCGCCTCACATCAAGCCTCCCGCTTGACCCAGGTTTACCTAATGTGAACCGTCTGTCACCTCCGAAGTCACCTGTGCACCACAGACAAATAGACAAGTGTATCTAGTACCCCGGAGACCTCTCTGGGAAGCAACCTTCGATACACACTCCGGTGTACCGCCCAAAATACCGAACCCTTTGGTACAACCCAGTCATCTTGTACTGTCGGACCCCTCCGATAGGCACACTCCGCTGCAGCAGCTGCAGCAGCTAGAACCCACCGAACCCTTCGGTGAATCAACCTCCAAACCCTTTTCGGAGGGACCCCTTCGAATCAGAGGATAAATTTGTCAATCACTCATCACAGACTCCGAAACCAACCCTTGGTTTCTCAGTTATGCTTAGGGGTTTACTCCTAAGTATCTGTATGCTTTTGGATCGCCAGATCGGCATCTGTGTGTTTGGCGCATTTTAGTGTCAATGCCATGGCCGTTCCGAGGTTAGGCCTTGGACTTCATCGGACAAATTTATTCTTCCTCTTCAAAATGGCATCGGTTCATGTTGATGGCTACAGATTACTTCATCAAGTGTACCAAGGTCGTGCCTCTCAAGAATATGACGCATAACAAGTTAATTGATTTCATCTTGAAATACATTATAGACATATTCAGTATTCCTTAAACTCTTATTATAGATCTGGGTGCTTCATTTGTTTCTAAAGAGGTGTGTGATTTTGCCCAATCTTATTGTATAAAGTTGGTAAACTATTCACCACACTATGCTTAGGCCAATGGTTAGGCCGAGTCTAGTAATAAAACTGTTATTAAGTTTATTAAGAAAAAGATTGAAGAGTTTCCTAAAAGGTGGCATGGAGCGCTTTTTGAGGCGTTGTGGGCATGTAGAATAGCGAAACACGGTGCTACCAAGGTAAGTCCATATGAGTTGGTGTATGGACAAGAAGTTGTTTTACTCGTATAGGTGAATCTAGGCTCTTTGAGGTTGCTTAAACAAGATGGCTTATCGTTCGGTGATTATGAAGTTCTCTTAAAGGACTATTTGGATTAAGTGACCGATAAAAGATTAAGAGCTCTAGAGGCAATAGAAAGAGACAATAGAAGAGTGGCTAGAGCTTATAATAAGAAGGTGAAAGCAAAATTGTTTTAAGTTGGTGACTTGGTTTGAAAGACGATTTTGCCTTTAGGCACTAAAAGCCCAAAGTTTGGTAAATGGTCGCCTAGTTGGGAAGGTCCTTTTAGAGTTTTTGAAATCGCTCCAAGTAATGCTTATTTGCTAGAGTCTTTGCAAGGAGAGTGATTTCATAGAGCGAAACAAGATGGTCGCCGGAGTCCGGAGGCCAACCTTCGGAGGCTATTGGTCTGACCGGCTCGTGTCGCGCTGTCATCAGGCGTGCCAGCACACCCCGATCTGACTGGTGGCACAAGGCCGGTCTGATCGGGCTTAGCACAGAGGCCCGGGAGTGCCTCGCATCACCCTCTAGAGTCCACCCTTCTGAGTCCCTTGCACCCTCCGGTCTGACTGAGGACTTGGCGTCGGTCTCACCGACCGTAGGCTAGAGGCCCTCTTGGTCGTCACTACACCGAGCGAGGAGGGCTTCACACCGTTGGTCTGACCGACAATATACCTTCGGTCTGACCGGCTTGCCTTGGCTGGTCTGACCGCCGTATACACCTCGGTCTAACCAGACCTAACTTGGCCAGTTGGATCGCTTCCCTTATAATTTGGTTAGTTAAATAATATTTTAGTATTATTTAATTGCCTAGCGACTTCGTTTATTTCCTTTGTCACGGTCAAGGGTCATCGGAACACGGTGTCAACGTCTCAAGACGTTTAACGGGCTACCCCTAGGTGTTAGCGCGCTTTTGGATTGCCGAACTGATGTGAGTGTCCGTTAGTACCTGATCGACATATTTTAGCGTCAACACAAGTATAACATATTGGATCATATCCAGATTATAACATATTGACTCAATTGCAATTAATAGATCGGAAGGATACACCACGATGATTATCGACAAATAGAATAATACATGTATCAACTTATAAAGGATAAATTTATCTAAATCAGCGATAGGCTTAATAGATCAAACTTAATAAAGACAGTGTTAAATACTAAGACAAACATGATAAATTGACAGATACAACAACGAACCACATTTGAAACGAATAGATTAAGATAACTTATCATCTAAAATTTCAATAAAACATCAGTCTAACGTTTTAGGCTAAATAATCTCTCGCAACTCATGTAAATCTATTAGATTGAACTGAACTGAGATGATACTAGATTCATCGCTCAATCTTATTTAACATACAACACTGGAAACGAATTCCATTCTCGTTTCCTGGAGCCACATGGATGCATGTGTGTGCCTCGTGGACGCACATCAGTACAAAACACCAACCTTACAGTTACGTAGGATAAGGAGGCTGCCTAGAGGAGGTGAGTACATGTTTTTTTTTTAAAAAAAAATTCTAGCTAAACTGAGTTTTATATGTGAAAGCATAAATCAAATCGGTTTTACACTATAAATGCCTTAAACAACCATTCTCAATTAAGTGCACTAAGAAACAATGCTTATGTTAAAGTTTGCAAACCAAGGATAATCAAAATATGATTCTAGGGATGTAAATTCCGTAAATGAGCACAAGAGCCAAACCAAGAGTCGTTTATCTTTTCTTATACTACATTACTACGGCTTTTGTGGTAGCACTGGTGTGTGAATCGGAAGTTGTTTGCAGAATACAAAATATAGAATGCTTGGATTGCTTAATAGAAAAAGGACTTCTATTATCATTAAGGGAGGTACCATCAGGTATAAGGTATGAGAGTTATCAAATCAAATATGACTGTTAATTTCGCAAGGGCATGAATGGAAAAAATTGAGCATCCCATCTCCACTACCCGCCGTCACCCCACCACCACTGCCGGCGACCCGCCACCGTCCCACTGTCGGCGATCACAAAACCCGCCGTACTACCACCTCCTCGCCCAGATCCCACGTCCCCTTGTCTCCTCGCCACTCGCGCCGCTGCCTAGGCCGTCGAGCCCCTTCGCCGCCGCCGCGCGTGCCGCCTAGCCTCGTCGCTGCTACCGAGCCCCACCAGCCAACGCCGTCACAAGTGTCGTCGAACCCTATTGCCGCAGCCCGCCCCACCGAGCCCCTCCGAGCCCTATCGCCCCATGAGGCCGCAGCGTACCACCCCACCGGCCAGCGGCGGTGCCATCCCACCGGCGAGCGGTGGCGCCAGCCCATCGGTGGCGTTGCTGCAGCTTCAGCCGACCCACTGCCATGTGATATTTTGATGCTAAAGTACTGAAATGCCCTTGTACTCCTAAAGTTATTATTTTTTGAGTAAAGAGGGTACTTAGAGGTATTACATAATCTGAACCATTGGATGAGAGTGATCGATGATTTAGATTTGGTACAGCCTCAAAACGATAAAACTCCTCTAATAGAAATACAGCTGCCCCGGTGAAATACACAGTTCCTCTGAACTGAGCAAGCAATGGAACTACGCTCTCGTTACAAAGTATTATTCTTGCAAAGTTGCCCACTGATTCGTAAGCTCATACAAGTATACATACAACAGTCGTGCAGTCAGATCTAAAACAGCTGAAAAGCTCTGTGAATTGAGGTTATGAATTTCTACATTCTTACGGCTCGAAAAATGAGGGGGGAACACAGTTGGAATGCGCATGCAAAACTTTCAGTTTCAGAGTGTACCCTGCATCAACTGAAGATGAAGATGCAGAGAAGAACTCATCTTTGCGACGACGATATTGGCTACATGATGATCCAAGACTAGGTTTTCAGTCACGACTCCTTCAAGTTCACGATCCCCTGGCCGGGCTGGCTGACAACTCGTCAATACTCGTCATGCATGCCGGAGTTTCTTGCTGCAACAATCGATAGGCACATTAAGCAACCACTCAGCAAACTGTATTTTACAAGCAGAGTTCTGAGGCTTGTCATATGCAATCTTCCACGAAAGCATTATACTTTTTCTAGTGTTACAACCTTTTGCTTTCTTCCTTTTGCAAATCAGAACAAAGCAGCAAACAAAAGCTGCAAAGTTCAACTATATATGCCATACCGCAGGCACGTACTACCGAGAGAAGAAAAGCTTTCAAACATGCTTTGAGCAAGTTCCATATTGGTGGCAGTCTTATCATCAGCCACAGACAGATGCTTTGGGATAGAAAAATGAACCCCCCCCCCAATATTGTTAGTGCAAGTCCAGGGCATCCTCCATCAGAAATACAAAAACACGAATGCATTGTGTCAATTCCAAACATAGCGTGAAAATGTGACGCGTGAAAAAAATGGTGATCATTGTTAAGTGCGAGAGTTAACTTCAAATTATAATGTCATTAAAAAACTTCAGAGTTATGAATATAGCTGAACTATATGATGACAACCGTTCGCAAGTTCTCAAGCTGTTTGAGAAGCTGGAGTCCGCCCCAAGCATCTAGATTCTTAAAGCTACTGCGAAAAACGTTTCTTATGGTGCATTTGTCAATGCTCTAGGTCCAACTTCTTTGTCATGTGAAGCAGGAGCTAAGACAAATATTTTTCTTGATGAGTAGATCCCACTGAAAGCACTCCAGAAAAATAAACTGAAGTGGTGGAACGGGGTCTAACCAACTTTAAATGTTATACTCCAGCCTCAGTATGGATTTTAGGATTCGAAACTCTACTAAACATGCCCTTATATTGAAGCAAAGCTTGAGGATCCAAATAATTATTTTTTCACTGCTTCTTCCATCGTTTATATACAATCTTCCCATTACATTCTCCCCTGTCATTCCCCAACGCGTACCTTCTCCCTTCATGTCGCTCCGTCTCCGCCGCGTCATGTCGCCTCCACCTCCACCCCCACCCCCATTGTCATCGCCATTGCCATCATTCCTAGTGGCTCTATGATTTTTTTGAGTGTTCCTATTTTACACTATAAATTCGATGTATAATATGTTTTTTAAAAGAAAACATAACATAAATATAATATTTGTATCTCATAACATCATGAACCTGTGAAATCAATCTTAAATCCGTAATTTGCAAAATTACAACATAAATAATCTTGCAGAATTTAAATTAAACGTTATTCAATGCAACTTAAATTGGAAAGGAATTGATCGCGTTGGACAAAGATTGAATCAAAAGAGCTAGCTCTGCTCGATAAAAACCCTATAGAGTGAGAATTAATGGGATGAGCCAACTTCTAATATACTAGAGTATAACAAGCCAAATTATACGAAGAACTCACTTCGACCACCATGTAAAACCATCAATGATTATTCCTAACCTCTCAACCATTCTACGGCCAACTTACCACAGGCTTGTTAGAAGATGTCCAATAATTATGAGCCATTCATTTCTATAGATTCAAAGATCCAGATTTAAACAAAAAATTTTATTACCTCTTTTTTATTCCTTTTTTCCTTCTTCCCTTTCTCTCTTTTCTCACTTCCGTTTTCTCAGTCCATCCGGCTAGGGAGACAGCAGGGCGCATGCGCGGTGGGGGGCGGCAGCAGGGCACAACACGGCGGGAGAGGGGCGGCAACGGGGCGGGCCGCGTGCGGGGCAGTGAGAGCCCCAGCGGGGCACGCATGTTGGCGCGGCGACGACGACAGAGCGACGAGAGGGAGAGAGAAAGGAGAGAAGAGATAAGTGTAAAAAATATTTTTTAATTAGTTTAATTATATTTAATCAATGACTAAGATTGATTTTACCTCTTACTTTTAATAAAAATAAATAAGGCACCATAAAACCCCTCCTATTAAAACACGGGCCCTTAGTAAAACACTTCTCTCACACAATCCAATTCTCACAGCATCTCTGCAATTGTTTTTTAGTCATCCGTTTAGGTAGATTGTGGACTATATGCTGTGCATGCATAAACATATCCCTAAGCCTGAAAAAAAGTATCCTTAATGTGATGTGGACATACCCTTAATGGAAATGAGCCTCTCCATGGTAGCAATTTGACAATGGAATATGTATAAAATGAAAAGGAACTCTTGGTACGTAACGACGTATTGTATTGCCCGTTGAATTTCTTGAACAGAAAACCAAGTAGAACACTGCAAACAATGGTTGCACTAGTTAACTTCAAATTGCACTATCTTAAGGCAAATACGGATTGTCTCATTGATTATTGGCTAATTAATTGCCAGCCAACAGTTTTGTATAAACTTGGGCTGTGCAATTATTGATGACACATGTTCTCAGCACAAAGCTAGAGGCTAACCACATCAAATATACCAACGAAGAACACTCGTAATGTGTATCGGGCGAATTCTTTTACGAAATTACACACTAATCCACTGAAAAAACACTTGTAAATTATCCAAATTACAATTTTTTTCATCGAGATCAGTGTACCTCGTCAGAAGGTCGTAACTTTGCGCAGGAGAAGCCGTCGGCGACGAGCTTAGCGACGGCGTCTCTGAGTGCATCGTACTCCTCCCTGACGTTGTACACCTGGTGCGAGATCCTCACGTACCCGGTCACCGGATCGCCATTGCTATCCTTCACTATCTCCGGCGGCACCTCAGCCGTTCTTGAGTTGTAGTACAATGGCACCTCCACTTTGAACCGCTTCCTCAGCATCGTCCTCAAATTCACGGTGTCGTCCTCGCTCTCGATGCCAAGGCAGCCGGGCAGCCCCACCATGACCATGCTCCCGCACAGCTCCGGCGGCGTGCCGAGGAACGTGCCCCATGCGTCGGCGAGCATCGTTCCCATCTCGACCACCTTGTCGTGGTTCCGGGTGCGTATCCCCTCGACGCCGCCGTCGAAGCGGTTGACGAAGTCGATGACGTCGGGCACGACGAGCTGCGCGCTGTAATCGCGGACCCCGATCCACGCGCTCTCCATCGGGAGGCCGTTGCCGTACTCGCTGGAGACGACGGGGTGGTGGAGCTTTGTGGCCACCGTGTCGTTCTTGCGGGTGTGCATGAAGGCAACGGCGGAGGGGCAGAAGAACCACTTGTGGAGGTTGCTGGCGTAGAAGTCAGCGCCGATGTCGCGCACGTCGACGGGCACCTGCCCGAGGGAGTGTGCCGCGTCGACGAACACCTTGTCAACGCCCTCCTCGCGGCAGATGGCGACGAGCTCCTTCACCGGAATGAGGACGGTTGGCATGGAGGTGATGTGGTCGATGACGGCAAGCCGGACGCGGCGCCGCCCGCCGTCCTTGGCCACCGCGAGCGCGGCGCGGAACTCGGCGACTATGGCATCCGCGGAAGCCAAGGGGAAGGGGAGGGGCACTTCGACGACGGTGGCGCCGGCGCGGGCCACGTACGCGTGGATGGAGTTCTTGACGGCGTTGTAGGTGTAGAGGAACATGAGCACCACGTCTCCGCGCGCGAAGTCGCCCTCGACGAAGCTCCAGGCGACGTGCTGCATGATGATGGCGGCGGCTGTCGTGACGTTGTCGATGAGGGAGATCTCGGAGGCGTCCCCGGCGCCGACGACCGCAGCGAGCGCGGCGCGGGATCGGGCGAGGCCGGGCTTGAGGTGGTGGAAGTAGAACGCGTCGGGCTGCGCCAAGAACAGCCGCTGCCACCGCGCCCGCGCGGCGAGCACAGTCGCCGGGCAGCAGCCGAAGCTGCCGTTGTTGAGGCGCGCGACGGCGCCGTCGTGGTGCGCGAACTCGGCGTGCATCTCGGCCTCCGTGATCGGCGCGCGGGACTGCTTAACCGCCGGCGGGGATGCGCCGTCGACGCCGTTCACGGTCACGGCGTCGCCGCCGGAAGGAAGAACAGAGGCCATCTGCGATTAGTGAGCAGAGCAGGGACAGGGTGTGAGCGAGATGTTGACTCGCGACTCGGAGCCGTTAGAGTGTCAGGTGCGGCCTTGCGGGTTGGGGCGAGGTCATGTTCTATGAGCAGTGCGTCGTCTAATCAACCAGGCAAATAAAGCAATAGTTTTTTTAACCATTGGACAAATGGTACCAAAAGAACTCCCGTGTCATAAAAAATATATCTTTTTTTTATTTTTTTAATGCCAACGAGTAATAACTTTTTCACAGTAAGATGGTATTTGGTTTCTGAAGTAAATTTAATCCGTGTCACATCAAATATTTGAACATCAATTTGAATGATTAAATATGAATTAATTATAAAAATAATTGTAGAATAAAAGAATTATTCACAAAACGAATTTATTAAGACTAATTAATTCATGATTAACAAATGTTTAATGTAGCATCATATTATTAAATCATGATATAATTAGACTCATTAGATTTATCTCACGAATAATTCACCGATTATGAATAGGTTTTGTAAATAGTCTATATTTAATATTCTAAAATAATATCTAAACATTCGATGTGATGTGACTAAATTTTAGAGTAGGGAAACAAACACCCCTTTATACGATCATACTAGCTCTATTTCAAAATACCAGATGGAGATATTTTTAAAAAATCAATATTTATATTTTTAGTGATAATTAAGATAAAAATATTTAGGTTTAAATATATTTATATTGATATTTAAAAATATTTTTATATACGGTTATCTTACTAATTAGTACAAAACTAATAATTAATATTTTATATTAAAAATATATAAAAATATGCTCTTTATATTTTATATTGTGTATATATTAAAACAAAGAGAGTATAAAATATATTTTTGTGGCTAGAGGCTTAGCCCACCTAAGGTCTTTTGGTTCGATTGATAACATGTGATGATATATGATCATTTTATTGGTCAACTATTTGGTTGAAGAACAAAAGATGATGAGATGGTCACTGAGACAACGAAGAGATTCATATATTTTTAGCCATGTGTCCATTCAATATTGACTAAGATGATGTATCATCTCTTGATTAGTTAGGCTACATTTAATTTTTCGTTTATAAATATTCAAATGATTTACTTCCAAATTATTTATCCAATTTATGATTTAATTATATTGTTATATTCATTACAATTTAGTCTATAAAATAAGTTCTTATACGGTTATATTTTGTTAAAAAATATATTTAACAAGTGATGCTTGCTAAATTAGGCTTATCTCATCTAAGTTACATCTATCTAACCAAAAAAAATTATCTCATCTCATCTATTCAACTAAATACTTGTGTAGTGTTTGATTTGCTCAAGGTAACATAAATGATAATGGAATAAATTGCAGTGCTAAGTGATAACAATGTATCATATTGCTAGTTTTATTTTATTAACAAGTGTAATGTATTCTATTTACGGTACAGTGTTTGGTTTACAAGTATAATGTATTGTGGTAACGTAATCTGATACTGACCTAGTTAGAGTGTAATGAATTGATTATTAGGTTGTAATTTGATTATGTGGTAACTAATATCAGCATATTCAAACCAAACAAAATCTAACATAATTAGTTTGTATTATAAACAAATAACACTTAAAAGACTTGTATATCGACATTCCGATTATTTAATCGTCGTCGGCGGCGGCGGCGACATTATATTCAAGTTGTCGACTTACAGAGACGCCTTGTTATGATATATGGAATGGACAAATAGGAAGGCCGATTTTCTTTCTTGTATTTTAATGTGCCCAAGTCTATAACAATTCATGTTTGTTCTTTGCATATTTTTGTGAGGCAAAGGCAAGAAGGGCGCAAATCAATTGGTCGGAAACGGCAACAGTATAACGGTTAATTAAGGTAATTAGCAAAGAGTCATTAGCAATCCATCCTATTATATATATATATTATATATATATAGGTCGTGAGTTCTTTACTTAAAATAGGTTTAAGACCTAGAGTTTTAGTTAGCAGCGTCGTTATCTTGTTAAATATTAGTTTAATTAAATCATGGGTCACGTTAGGTTTGGGTCTAACCAAGAGTAACGATGGCAGTTTTACCTATGGATGCGGATAGCCGTGAGTACCCGACTCGACGGGTTCGCGTTTGGGTTTAATTTTGTACTCGTGGGTTCGTAGGTTTGGGTACCCGTTTAATTTCAGATCAGGTTCAAGTTTAGATTTAAACCTGTGGGTTTACCCGATTACTTAAAATTATATAGAGTCATCATATTTTCTATTTATTTTCCGTGATAATATTATGTTGAGATATGTTGAGTGATTTCATCATTTCAAATTACGTATTAGTAATGTGATAATCTTCTATTTATTGTGAATTCTTAATTATATTTATATATAATGTAATTTATATAATATATAAACTGAACACATGGTTTATCTTAATCAGGATGTAGAAAAAGTTATCTCTATTTATGCCTGTCTTACGGTCGCATGCACACGCGGGATTAGCGAAAAACAAATGGTACACCACTTAAACATTTATATTCTATTTAGATATCTGTAAATTGAGTTCTACACTAAAGTTAATGATATTATACTTAAATATATAAGTATCATCATGAGATTATACTTAAATATAACCGTTTTGGGATAAGATATCTCTTAGGTTCGAGACAGCGATTACCGCGGTCCGAACGGTTTCCGAAAAAAAATCGATCAAATTTTAAATTTTAAAATCTAAATTCAGATCAGTTCGCCAAATGATTTCAAATTTGGTTACCGTGAGGTTATTCCTGGTTATGTACTGTTGGCGTGTTTTTTGGTCAAATTTTGATACACAGTGGCCTGATAGATCTGTTTAACTCTAGTGTAGGTTCTACGTTCTTAGAAAAAAGATTAATGCGTGTCAATCAGTTTAATCCTGCAACTCATAAGAAAACAAGAAAATATGATCAATAGCATAGCCTATCGGCTATCGAGCCGATGACCGCGATGAGGATGGAATAATCATGGAATATCATGTCGATCGGCCATAGGGCCGATGACTACGTGTGAAGCAATCGGGCGAGCGTGTCATCAACCGATGAGATGAGGAGTTTACACATATAGGCCGATGAGCGCTTTCCGATGGCGAATGAGATGTGTCGTTGAATTGAAGATAACCTACCGGCTTGTACTCCAATAGAAATAAATAAACGTGCCAGATAACATGTCTATATCATGAAAATCATCACAATAACTAGATCGGACCTAACCAAGATAGTAGCTAATCACGATAATCTTAATAATATATCAAAGTATCGGACATGCTTTATTTAGATGAACAGCATACATCATGAAAAAGATACAATAGCAAGAGATGTCGGACTCAACCGATGAATCCTCAAACTATCACACCTAGATCACATCAATCTAAGAGATCAATCTAATGTAGCCTTAGACCTAGCCAATATACCACAAAACCAACAACCGTATTGTTTCGACGTTCACCTCAAGAGATCAATCTGATACAGCCGTGAGGATACTGTCCTAGTCGATATGGTCGTCGGGGGTGGCGGGACTCACTTCTTCGCCGGAGATCAGAACAATGCAGCCCAGCTCCGAGTATCGAATCCTTCCGGGATTAACCTTGGGAAGCCAAGGGTGGCGTCGTGGTGATGCGCCAAGTAGTTGTTTGATAGAGATGTGTGTTCTAATCTAACTAAGGAGTACATATTTATAGTCTAGAGACTTTGCCGTCTAAGTATTCTATCTTAACTGATTCTGGATAATCTTTATCTTCTCTTCATCGGCTCCTCCATATCTGACCAGCATTGTAACATATGGGCTTCTTTGACTATATTTGACCGGACTCTTCTTGACTTTCGTTGACCATATGACATCCTTGGTGGACTCTGGGCTTTACCAAATCTTAGCGTCAACACATGCCCCCTAGTTTTGGAGCATTAAGTGGCTGCTGATACTTTGAAATTAACAACCATCATTATCCCTGCCACCACGTCTTCTTAAATGTCTATCTGCACGACCCTTTCACTTTGATTGACAGCCGAAACCCTTCATTTTCTAGTACCTTTATAACTTTGCCCAAGGTTCCAGCTTCATAATTTTCTCTCATTTCCCACTTCTTCATCTTCGGCCATTCACGACTGCGTTGGGTGTTGTCTAGTATGATGTATCTACGTTTCCTCATGGCGACGTTGGACCAGGCTTGTATTTATCCGTTTACCCGATTACCTTGGTATAAAATTAAACTCAAACCCTAGACATCCACTTCTTCCTTCTCTCCTCCCTGCCCTAAACATCAGCCGCCACTTCCAGATCTGGCCATTTCGTCACCCCTCATCGGTGTTCGGTGCCACCCCTCGTCGGTGTCTGGCACCGCCGCCCTCGCCAGCGCCTGGCAGCGCCCCTAGGCCCCTATCGTGCGAGACCGTGACACGTTTTCCCCGCCGTCTTTGATCTGTTGTTGCCTCGCGTAGTCGTGTCGCCTTCGTCGTGCCATTCAGTGGTTTTGTATGCCCCCAGCTCCCACCGTCGTGGCCTAGCGAGGCCGCAGCAAGGTCATCCCATGCGTCGCCCTCAATGCCTCCTGCTCCCATCACCGCGATGAGCCCGCGTCAGTGCGCCCTCTGGTCGTCAAGCTACGAGCCTACGACTGCCTTGCTCCGCACTGTGTCTGGCCGCTAGCCTTGCCACCATGACGAGCCTCCGGACGACCTCCGCACCGATTCAGTCACTCTCGCACGTTCTCTCCACCCTGTTTTATGGGTAAACGGCTATACCCGTGGGTATAAGGCACCCGCGGGTGGCGGGTATGGGCATGGATTTCTACCCGTCGGGTAAATGGGTACGGGTATGGGTATGCACTACTCGTACCCGTCAGACCAGACTGCCATAACTAGTTGGCGCGATCCAGCTACGAGCGATTGAAGGCATCTAGCGTGCTCTGTATTGATATCTCCTTGTAATGGCGTCTGATGTAAACATTATATTTTGCAATATATTATCATCGACTCCCTGGCTTGATTTGAGCTTTTTTGTGTTTCGTCTAAGGGCGATGCCTTCGCATCGGCCGTCATGAGGCGACACCATTGGCATCGGTTGTTTTGCGTGTAGATCTTTATGCTTCATCCGAACGATCGAAAAATATTTCTTTAAGTACTTCTCGTTTGGCATATTCCCATTTCTCTGATGTAGTCGCCTTCAATAGATTTTGTTTCATCAGGGAATTTGGGTACTCACAAAGGTTAGCCTCAGTCTGTCACCAAGTCCGATGTTTTACTCTCATAGTTCGTTGCTATGGCAAAACCTTGATTGAGTCCATCCTTCATTTTGTCGACGTCGCCTTTACAGGGTGATCTTAGGTAGATCTTCACTGATCGGGTCGATCCCATCATCTGATACTTTGAGAAAAATGTCATCCCGAACCTTCCCCGATAGACAGACAACGTCCTCCATTTCCCATGCCAATAAATCAGCCTTAGCTATATTAACCGATTTATTGGCGGGGATGTAACGCTCGGAATTTCATAATTCCAAACTTTATTGAATTTCCAAAGGAAAATAAAAATAAAAATTTTCGTCACACGGACCACGTCTTATGAAAAACAAAATAAAGTTCGCAGGCTATTTTATTACACTAAAATAGTAGTAAAAAGAAAAAAATTTGCGATGAGCATCTTGCTTCAGGACTCGCTACCTTAATTGGGATAGCTACTCTAGATCATCATCCTCATAGTATGTGGCCTCTGGTGTTGTGTCAACAAGGGTGAGTACAAAAAGTACTCAACAAGCCACTGAAATGCAGTATAATGCAGAGATACTAACAAAGGAAGGCATGTGGATTAAGTTTGAGGAAATGTACAATTTGTTATTAAGCATTTAATGTGAACATGTTAATTATGCAGAAAATAAATCATGAGTAATAAACCATCCATTAACTCGAGTAGTACAAACGGTACTCACTCGCTCAATAGTCCTTAAATACCATCAACCAATGCACAATCATGAAAGTAAACTAACTAAGGTGAACATCGCTCAACCCGCCCTTGACTGGGGACTCGACTTTTCAAAAATATTATACTCTAATCATAGGTGTACCACTGTACTGACAAGGCACTCATTCCTGCACACCATAGTGTGTAAATATGACCCAAGTCACAGGAACTCATGCCAAAACCTTCACCATGAAACACTCCAACTCGAGGGCAACCCACTAGGTTTCAATATGATCAAAATTGGGTTGTGACATGCCTTGATCAGCACACAGGGACGGAGGGACCTCTGGGTAATACTCTGGCTCCTCATCGCATCGTAATCTTCTCGGCATGCAAAACAAGAACAATAAACTATTAAAATAAATAAAATAAATGGTACAAACATTTCAATTAAATTGGTTAAAGTTGTAGAGAATTAAATGAGGAATTTTTTGGGATTTTAATGGTGAAGTTTGGAGTTAAAATGAAGAAGATATGAATTTTTGAAGTTTAAAAACATTTTCTATAGTTTATTTTAAATTAAAACAGCCTCTGGTCCACGGCGTAAT